>JAOWBP010081825.1:0-12489 GCA_028571105.1 Tragopan temminckii
AGGTGACATGAGAGCAGTGAGCTAGCCAGAGACGCAAAGGGAATGGCCACAGCAGCTATTTTGAGAGTTGTCATTTTGATAAAGACAATTTCATTCCTGAACTTTTTCAAGTTTGGGCAGCTACAGAGTTCAGCCCATCTGTCATTCTACTTAGAAATGATCCCTGATGTCAGCAAGATCTTCAAAAATCTAAACTCTATCCACTGTAGTAAAAACCATGCAAATCTAGCTTTTGATATATCTTTCATTTCTGACTGTTGTTTGACTGTTTTGGAATTTAAAAAAAAAAAAAAATTACAAGGGAAGAAATGAAATATATTGTGTTTTTAATATGCCCAAAGAAAATCTAAACTTAAATAATAGACTGTGCCAACAGTTTGGTCCAGATTCAGAAATCTTGCCTTATCTCAATTGCTACTTTTTTAATAGTCTCAGTACTTAATTTTATGCAGCCGTTTGTTGTTGTTATTTTAAAAGTAAAGTAAATAAATATACCAAAAATCTCAAAAGTATATTGGGTAAAGGTCTAGAATAAAGCTGTTCCATTCACTCAGGATCTTCTCAGTACTAACTAGTGATAATTATCTGTACTAGAAAAAATACTTACAAGCTTTCTTGGGAAAAAGCAATATGATTCGTGTTTTAAAACATTATCAAAGACAGTAAACATTTTTGATCCATTTTAAAAAGGCATAATAAATGAAAAGCTTTTCTCCTTTTGAAATAACTTTCTTCCTTAAAACATTGCCTATTAACTTACATAGCCTATAGTCAGCTATTGTTGTCAGTATAGTGTTCTGAACAATATTATGTAATTCGATCTTCACAAGCTGAGTTTAGCTGTCAGATCTTTAAACATACAAGAAATATCCTTAAAGAGCTGCAGAACAACTTCCTATTTTATTTTCTAGTACACAGATATTTTGCCTTTCATACTCTTCTATTTCTTTTCAAAATTTTTAGATGCAGCATGCAAGTACTCCTTTGGTTCACTATTGAATTAATATTGTTTTATATGTCAATTTCAAGCTTATTCTGGTGGCTGGATGCTTTTCATCACTGAACTGATACACTGTGACTCCATTTCTTTACTGCATAATAGATAGTTTAATGCCTTCCAAGTGTCAGAATGAGTAAGTTATCATATAAAGTTGGAATTCACGTAGCAGTAGATGCCAGCAGAAAACAAAACAATATCAGTTACCTGACAAAACCATTGCAGAAATGTCTACAATACAGAAACTATTGAATACATTGTATGACAGGGAGAGACTTAATGTGTTTGGGTTTAATATACTGTTTTGTGCAGTGGTAGCTGGGGGAAAGATACTATCCTAAATATTCCCAGCTGGTTGATCTGGCTGGTATGTAAAGAAAAACATGTAACCATTTATATAAATTGCAATAAAATGCCTCTGTCACTTACAAAGTACAAAGAAAGCCTCAAGGAGCTGTGAAAATGCTTAAAATGTTCAGTCCCGCACCAGCATTACAGGGAGTAAAGTCTCTTGCCCAAGTGAAAGATTATAAAGATGAGTGTTGTGAATCTGGTAGGATGTTTGAATGGTTTCTGTTACGGTTAGTCTGAGTCAGATTTGCATATACCAAGGAAGCAAGCACAGACCTCTTTTGAAGTGTGCATTTAGCAAACTTATTAATCCCAGGGGAAATTCCTGTGACATGGAGAACAAAAATATCATTTATTTCCTTGGAGCATTAACAAGACACTTGATAGAAATATATATAAGAAAATCTGAATGGTTTACTTTAAAGACCATTTGAAGTCAGCATACTTCAAGAAAAGTACATAGTTTGCTTGGAAAGTAATGCCTTCTATTTATTTCCATGGAAACTACAACAGATAGAAAGAATGCAATAGTATAAATTGATAGAGAAACTTCTCAGCTACAAAACACTATTTTTCAGTGTAGTCACCAACATTAGCTATGAATTTTTTCCAGCAATGAACAATAGCCTGTATGCTGAACTCATAAAGATCTGCAAGGCCCTCTAGCACATGGCTCATCATTCATGTTGCTATTATCACTATTGAAATGTACCACCCACCTCTTCACTGTGCTTATATCCACTATTTGAGACCCAAAAAACATTCAGCAAGCGTTGATGAATGCTAGTGGGTGCAATATTTTTTGCATGGAGGAATTCAATTACATACCATTGCATCATAATCACTTCCATGTCAGGTGTTATTTTGTCAGGCTGTCCTCTGCTACTGTCTGTCATACAGCAACAAAGACTAAGGGAATACTAGCAGAAAGGTTCAGTCTCTACTGCTATACTGCCATCAACTGTCTCTGAAGTTGTGGGCAAATATAATGAAGTAGGAGGCGTTACTTCTGGAGTAGCCCATATATATCTCATTAAACAGATGGTTATTACATAGCTGGTGGTGATCATAACAAATACTTAGTTCATCTGACTTTTCAGTCCGTAAAACATACTACGGAAACCGTGCAAGTGAAGTAATTAAAGATTGTGGTGTGATGGAATATATGCTGTATGGGAACTATTGAATCACGGCCTGAACCTCTGATTGATCACCAGAGGCAAGCACTGAGTCAGCCACAAGGGCACAGGTGAAGGCAATTCATCTGTGTGACTGGAAGGGGTGGAGCCTGGCTCCACTTCTAGACCTTATTTAAGGGCTGACTGCATCTGAGGAAGGATAGTTTCTGGAGGTTACTCCTCTTGGAGTTTTTTTCTGTGAGTCTAGGATATGGGTGAGTTTTTCCATTTGTTTCTGATTATCCCTTTCTAATGTGATAACCTTTCTAGCTATACAATCTGTAAATGCTAGCCTAACTGCTCTGTGTATTTGTTGATTATACAATGCATATGATCTTTAACGGATGGGTTTAACTGGTACATGGCTTTATAGTAGAGGCTACAGCCACAGTTTCTTTGAAAGTGATTGCTTTTGGATTACTTGATGTTAAGGAAGTTTATAAACAGCAGATACACTTGGAGAAGTGATCTGTAATGGTGAAGATATCCTGGTGGATCTCATCCAAAGCAGCTGCTGAGTGCACCCATGTGAATGTTGTTTTGGTTTGCTTTAACACTTGAAATTAAAATCTGGACAGTAACTGAAAGTAGCACCACTCAGATTTGTATGAGGTGTTTTAAACCACTGGAGTCAAGTCTCTTGCGTGTTGCTGCTGAAAAGACTGTTATTCAACCTGAAAGAGTCTGTTGTGGCAGTTGTACAGGTGCAATTCTAGGAGCCTTGGAAAGGGAGGAAAAAGCCTGCAGGGTATTAAAAAACAATGAAAGAATAACATTCTTTTTACTGAGCTTAACATCTACCTGAAAGGACTAAAAGATGACCTTGTACTAATCTAAAATAACTTTCAGTTACAGTGTCCTCCTTTTACTGTCAGCTGGCAAGACTTAAGATATCTTTAACTCTTTTTTAAGAGGCTGTAAGAAGATTGGTCCTCAACACCAACTCCACTGCCATATGCTCAATCATCCTTTTTAAATTTATAGCTTTGCTGTACTTGGACAGAAGATTTTCATAGTAGTCAGCTGAATTCTGTAACCGAATTACACAGTTTCATAGCTTAAACATGCTTTTAGAGTAAGTAAGCTTAGAAGGAAATTGCACTTTTACTTCAGTGCAAGACTGTCTTTTAATTATATAGCTCTTAAAAGGACAGTATCTTTCAATTTGTTTTTTTTTTTTTTTTTTTTTTTTGCATACAGTGTGGAGTGCAACTCTTAAACTTTGTAAGATAATCCATTATATTCTGTGGTGGACTGAGTGGTGTATCACTTGGTAACAGTAGTTTCCTTTAGTTTATAATTGAAATACAGCCTAAAATAGTAAAAAACATTTTAAACTGCCTTGTCACCTCCCTTTCACTTGCCTAGCTTAATTTTACTTCTTTTCAATTGTCTGCTTTTCTACACTCATTTACGGAAATACTCGCATTCATGTTAAAATTGATCAAGCAGGATCAGGGCTGTGATCCAGGCTTATTGTGCCTCAACAAAAAATAAATCTTCTGGTACAGAGTAGGAAACAATGATATTTTGAAATTAATAGAATTATTTGGGATGAGTATGGAGCTATCTCATTAAATATCTCTATGGTTCTGTAAAAATGTTAGTCAACATAGACAGAAGTTGTGTTAGTACTTCAGAGACAAAAAACTACCCTAATTTCACAGTTTCCCAGTGACTGCTTTTAGCCTTCTTACTCAAACTGCACTCAGTATCTAAAGGTGAAGTGCTCTTATATGGGCTGTCTTTTGTGACTTATTTCTGTCCGCTGGTACAATCTACTAGATAAGACATAAAACTGAACTGCACCCCTAAATATTTTTAATAATATTTGCCAAAGTCAATAACTAGAAATCAAGTTGTTTAAATTATTTTCACCTACATTAAGTGCACTCCTTCAATAAGGGCTCAAGTAGGACTTCTGCAGTGATGTGCAAATAAGATGTCACCATTACAGGATGAGATTTTTGGTGAGCTGTCATTCTAACTGTCTCCATCTAGAGGGTTGTGGCCAACTGTTGCAGGCAAGGTGGGATGAACACTAGAAGGAACAGAAGGATAAAGAACTGCATGAGCAGATGCAGCTGAGGAGGTGGGACTTAAAAGAAAAGGCATGGAATGAAATATTCTTGAGAGCTGTTAGAAATTACTGTTGGTATATGTTGTGGTATTTCAAGTATTGTGAAAATTAGTATTTTTGTTTATTTTATCTATTAATTGATAAATCATGTCTAAGCTACCTGGAGATACTACAACTCACACAGTCATTCCGAAGTCCCTATATAGTAGTTTTCTCATTGTCCTTCCTCGTTCTAAAATTTGGAAGGAATTAGATGTTTTCAATTTCCTTTTCCTTTTTCTTAAATACTGACTGAAAACCTTTAAGTTATTAGTGCATCAAGGTGGGTATAAGGGTATTCTTGATTGTCAGAGTGGTAGTAGAAATTTAGTTCATAATCTAGAACCTTTCTTAAGGAAGAACTTGGATAGTTTGTTTTGAAGGTACTTGGCAAAATTCTCTTTTTTTCATACTGTGGGAAGTAACTTCAAAAATTGATTGCATATTACTCTATCATGTCTATACAGAAGCCGGAGTCATAACATCTGGAAAGTAGACAGCATGAAATATATATATATAAAAAATTAGTGATGATGTGAGGCCTGTTGCATTTCTAGGGTAGAGCTGAGCTCTGAGAAGACAATATTGTAGGGTGGCACTGCAAGTACTTCACTTGTTAACTAGGCGGGAAGAAATGGTGGTGTGGATACATAGACATGGGCATCAGTACATCCCTGGCAAGGTGGTTATCTCCCAGGGCTCTAGTCCTGGGCAGGATTCAAAATCCAAGGCTGACCTTGGGTTGCTGAACATAAAATGTATATTCTATGAAGATTCTTTCTATGATTTAAGCTTCAGTAATGCATCTTTCAAATAGTAAGGGTGGCAACAATTTTTTATTTTTATTTTTTTTATGCTATTCCTCTTGTCAAAAGAAGCAGAATGACCATTAGAAAATACATTGTATACAGTGTTGGGTTACAAAATCTGTCAAATTCTAGCTCTATTTTCACCACACACTTCAAGAGAAAATGAGTTACTGAATTTAAGGCTCTGCTAGATTCTTCTTGGTAGAAGTGAATATTTTCTTCTAGGTGGAAATCCTATGATAGGATGATTCATGTTCTCATTGGGAATAATGAGATTTGGGTTGCAAAAAAAATCATCTTTCAAACTAGCTTTTAATCTGAAGTAGAAAAATTTGAGTCATTTTCTTCCTGTCTTTCTAGGTAGGAATAGTAAAGTACAGAAAAGAAGAGTCTAGAAGTATAAATAATATTCTGGATCCCCCACAGAAAGCAAGTGACCACAAACTTCCATAACAGAAGTTATGAGACCTTTCTTCACCTTTCAAGCTGCTTGTACTTTTCCACCAAAGCACATACTGCGCTGTGGAATCCTCTCAGACCCAGACCTATGCAATACATTTCTTATCTTACTCTTTTTTTCTTACCGATCTCAACACAGACCATGTTGAATCGCTGCAGTTGGGAAGTATGGCAATGCTATAGGGATTAGAAATGGAATAAAATAACAAAAACATCTCAACTCATTACTGGTTTTATCAGCTGTGATACAGAACAAAATGTCATTGGTTTCAGCTATGTTTGCACTCAGTCTGATATCACTTCCCACAGGACATCTGCTGGACAACTTAATTTTGTCACACTGGTAATTGTTTTTACCAGGGGAATCAGCTGAATGCAAGTAGTTAATGATAGGCCATGTCTGCTGTTGTGCTGCCATAAACATCTTCTATCTAGATATAAATATTTTGTATAGGCTTAGATAATAAAGAATTACTAGGTTTCTACAGTTTGTACATAAGTAGTGCAGCAAGGGGTAAAAACATTAGTCACATTTCTCTGAATAGATTAAGTGGAAATCTAGAATATCTTGCTAGTTAGATTGTAAGTACACTTCTATTGGCTTGTTTTGATTAGAAATACCTGATCTCTAGAAGAGGAAATGGATATAAACTGAGATTAACCAAAAAATGAGAAGTAAATTTGAATCTCTAACCAGTGAAGAAGTCACATTCTCTAACTGAACTTACCCATCAGAATAAAAATTATGTGAAGGTAAGGAAAAGTATCTATCAACTACGGCAAAAGAATAGAAGAAATGTTGGAAATAAAACTTTGATGGTAACACATTATTTCAATAAAGGAATAAGTGAAAAATCCATGAAGGAACAGCCAATGTTCTTAATTGACTCTTCACTGTTATTTTTGGAGACTTGCTAATCAAAACACTGTCATTGGCTGTTAACTGTGTATTATTTTTATCTTCCTTATTCTTCTAAATTTTGGACATTTGGATCATTTGAACACTCCTAAAAGCTTGAAAAACAAAATGATAGAAGTAGGCAAAAAAAGTGTTCATTTCTGTCTTTCAATTTAGATTAAACAGTTTTTTCCCCTTGACGTTGTTCAAAGAAAAATACAGAAATATTGCTGCTAAAATATGAATTTCAGAGTTCTCTACATCTTAGTCACTAGAAATTTGTCACTTTCTTTTAAGGACACCTGGGTCACTAAAATTTGAGTTTGAAGTCAATGTACTTGGACAATCAAAACTTACAAGAGCAATTTTTAGGCAAACCTTATGTCAGCAGGCTAAAGGGAGACATTCACCATCCGCTTCATTTCTTGGGTGCAAAGACAGTAAATCTTATGATAACATCATGTCTCAGGAGAACACACCCTTGAAGACACGTTTGATTAGGGGGGTCTAGCATCCTTTCCAGCTAGTAGCTGAACTTTAAGAAGTCTAGTCTTTATATTCAAGTGTTGTCACTTCCAAATTGCATTTATTTCTTTTGGTGAACTGTTGAAAGTGTTTTCACTCAAAATTTACTATTCTATCTTCAAATAACAGGGCTATGGAAGGTTTTAAAAGCAAGAAATCTGAGAATAGTAAGTATTCATGTTTTTACTTCAAGTATGAAGAAAATAGCAAATCCTTTCACTAGTTCTCTAGACTGGCAAGGATCAGACCTGAAGTTATTTTTGTCTTACTTTCCCTTATTGAGCTAAAATTAATGACCACATTAAAGAAAGCTTGACATGCTGTCATTCTTTTCAGCCAATTCAGCAATTCATTGTAAATAATGGCTTTTAAATACTGTAATTGTTATAATCATTAAGAATACTCTGTAAGTCTGGTGCCTTGCATTGTTTTAAGATCTTCATTGGAATAAAGTCTTGTTGTTTTTTTTTTCTTTCCTAATAGCTGAAAAGACAAATGTATACTGTCTCTAGTAGAGACAGCACTAGTGACACTGAAAAGGGTATGCTTTTCATTTTATCTTTATTTTTTTTAAATTCATCTAGATTTTTGGCACAAGCTTTTCATTTCCAAACATAAAAATATTTGTTCCTGGTTTTGTACTTCCCCTGCCCCTATTCCCCTCTAATTTTAAGATACCTTCATGTTATCTTGTGGTATTATATTAGTAACTACCATTTTCAGCTCAGCAATTGTTTCCAATGAATTCTAGCTAAAAGATTTCACATTTGTTGATAATTTCACACATCTCTGATAGGGAAGCACTGTCATCCCCTGTTCTAAACCTCAAGTTTTACTTGCTTTTTTAAATACTTTTTTAAGGCAGGAATCAGATGAATTAGTGCTTATACAACTGATGTGATGGGAAGGATCATTATTTCTGTTTCTGTTCTCTGGAGAGTTGACTAACTCTGTTGTTAAGACTGTGCAATATTTTCAGGCTCCATGTTCTATTCTCTTGGCAGGTGCTTCCCCTATTTTTCTCATATTTTCTTTGTTTTTGTGAATGTACTCGTGTCTTCTACAAGTACTACAAAAAAGTCCACCTTGTTAGCAATAATTTTACAATTTGCAACATCTGAATGTGTAGTATTTTGCCTGCAGCATCTAAGAATCTTATGTCTATTGAAAATAGGGTTTTTTTTTTTATAGCTTTGGAAAGGTACAAGCTCACTTTCACAACAATTTAAGTTTCTGTTTAAATTACTAACCAATTACAGAGTAATATTTCTACAGGTAACAGGAACATGCTTTTCTGTAGTTGAAGTCCAAGGATTCATATAAAAACATCTCACTTCATCTTTTTTATTATTATTTACATAGAAAACTATTTGCCTGTTACAAAATTGGTTCTAATTGATTTTTATTTTTTTAACTAGAACCAATATTCTACTGCTTCATTTTTCTATTCTGCAGCAATATTTGCGTTCCCTGCACCTGGAAGGTGCAGAGCTGAAGTACTCTGGTTTTCAGGGACTTCCAGCATCAGCATGTGTACTGTCTGGAGGAATGTTTTTGCTAGATTTTGCTAGATGCCATGACTACATGTATGCAAGCATGGACAGCTAATAAACATAAACTACTTCTGTGTTAACAGTAAAACAAATGTCTTTATTTTGTGTCTTTCTTGATGGTAGAGATTTGAGATTTGCTTCTTGGCTTTACACAGTTTTGCTAACATCAAGAAATACCTTTTCTTTAAATAAAATTTGTCTGACATCAGATGAATCACAGATGAATTCTGATGTTTTGCATTTTTACAGAGTGTAAGTTTGATAGGCTGTGCTTTCCTCACTAATGACTGCTATTATAACAGATGTCATTGTGCAACATCTGTTAAGAGATTAACTACACCTGGTAACAATTTCAGATGCATAAATCAAATTAATAAAATACTCCCTTCTTAATAAAAAATAAATAAATATGAAAATCCACCACCCTAATAAATCCAACCACCTTTAGCCATTAAAGACATAACCACAACTTGCATGTAATTATGAATTGTTGGACTTGTAATGCTGTTATGAATTAAAATACAATATCATTTCCTAAGATTAATTTTATCGCTGGAATTCCAAACTGTTCCTTAAGCAGTGTTATGTTCATAACTTGCCTTAGACATACAGAGTCAATCTGAATAACTTCACATCCCTACTTTTTTGCTTGTTCTACTATACTGTACTACTTGTTCTACTATAGAATAGCTATATAAATATTTATAGATATCATTTGGAATAGGCTGTAATATTATGATTGAAATAATTATACTTACAAAACAAGTTACAGTCCTTGGATAGAGTAAGATTTCTATGCTAGCATCTCTGTTTAGTTATGCCATGAAGCCCTAAGGAAGGAGATATTTAGTTTTAAAGTAGAATTAGCATGCCATCTGAAACTTGCTGTGCTGAAATCTCATCTGCCTATCTACCATTAACAGTTAAGGAGGAATTGATAGAAGACATTTAAATTCCTCTGAAAGAAAATTGCTGAATACTGGTTTGTCATAGCTGTTGAAATGTGCTTGTATTATGAAGTGATTGAGAAGGTTTGATAACACTGGCCATGATGCTATTACTGGTTGCCTGGCTTCATATAATAACTGGACACATAGGCACCTCAAGGTGTTCTCATTTGCTGTGGCAGCTGAAAGATTTCTGCTTTACAAGCTCATGGACAGGATTTCACAAAAGTTACATCTCTCGTGGTAGTATATGGTGATACGTTCTTGATCCTTGCATTATCTTGAAGTAAGATGTCTAAGTTTCTCTCTGGGAGACTTTCAATAAAAGAAGTCACAACAGGGTACAGTTTCTAAGGCAATGTCTACTTCATCTTAAGCCGGAACATTTATGATGTAACCTTCATATCAGTATTAGTATACCCATGTGCTGGGTACCTTCTCTAGCTTTTTCTCAAAGCACTCACCAGGCCAAACTTCTATGAACAGTGAGGACAAGGAAGTAGGACTCACATTCTGAAGCTGTACCAGAGAAGCCACTACTGCACAACTAAGATGAGGAGCCCAAAAGTTTGAGTTCTCTTGATATTGGTACTTGGAGGTGGCATGTACAAAATCTACGAGAACGAAATTCATCTACATGAAGTGTTGCTAGATGGCACTCTTATTGTTTGGCTCTAGGTGGTTGAATGTCATTCAGGACATCAAACTGGCTGTGGATGATCACTACCTCTCCCTGGGACGAGCAAGGTTCCAGAGGTGGCCTGGAGCTATGTTGTTGGCTACTGAATGAGGACATGCCAATCCTTTTAAATAGCGATATAAAGCAGTGATCTTAGAATATTCCTATAGAGTTGGCTTGGAAAACTCCACTATGAGGTCTGGATTGAACAAAATATGGGTTCTTCAGTTGTTTCTCTTCAGAATTTTAGTTGAACTGTCAACAATTTATCTTAAGCATATTATTACAGGTATGATTTTCTGCTGGTGAGTCTTGTAATAACACACTGATACATCTGCTCTTGCCTGCCCCAAAATGTTATGTGCTTTATCTGCAGTTCTAGTTAAATTCTTTAGACAGCAGGCATCAGTATTCTTTAGCAACTGTTTGTTGCTTCTCTGAAGTGTGTGCTGCTAGCTGAGATCTGTACTTCACTGGAGAAGCTAGTAATGGTTAGGTTGAATAACCAGGATGGACAAGGCATCTGTAGCCTTCCTGATTCACAGTGACACTGAAGATTAATGCTTCAGATGTATCTGTGATGTAACTGCTACGTAATAAAAGTGGAAAGACAAGTTTATAAGGTGATCTGAAGCTCATTTTGTATCAGCTTACTACTAGGTGAAAAGTTTAACACTTCATAATCTGAAATAATTTGCTTCCGTGTGATGCTATCAGTATACCTGGGAACAGAAAAATGATGGGAGTTTGGGCATTTGGATGTGTAGTAAGTTGGCTGGACATTGGAATTAGAATTAAGTTCTAATTGATTCAGGGTGTAATTGTCCATGTGAAAAATTAGCATTTTGTGCCCTATCTGAGCGCACATCTCACCCATCTGCCCTCTGAGTAGCACAATGTGATCTTCGTAACATAGTGATCTTGGAACAGAAGTGTTGTTTGCTCCTGGATGAAGTTGGGCTGAGAAGTGAAATGCAGCTGATACAGACTGGAGCTCATCTTGTATAGGATATGTAGCCTGTATAGTGAGCCAAAGCAGTGATTCATCTTCCAGTTCTGGTGTGTTCACCATTTTCCTTCGGATGCATTAGTACTGCACTGAGCCTACTAGTCTTATGCAGTTTCAGACAGGTCAGTAAGGAGTATTACATAGCCTAAAACCCACTAACATCTTTAAAATTAATAATAAAACTTAAACTGTTGCAGTCCTATTTAAATGGTAACCTTTGGTCATTTCAAACACAGGTCTTGTGTGGTGACTAACTATTCAGACCCAGAGAACACAAGTCTATGCAGACCTTGCTGGACTGTACACACTGCTGGGTAGTTTTGTTCTGCTTGAGGCTTCCTCATTGTTGTTTGCTGTTCAACCAGTGCCTACAAAAGTGCTAAGCCCTACTAAACAGACTTCCCTCTATAATGCAGTAAACTGATACTGATTTCCAGTACTAGGAAACTGGCAGATTATTCTCTGTCATGAGTTTGGCGCTCAACATCTACCACTGTCTTGGGGAAATTTGCTGTTACAGATCAGATATGAGCATGGGTAAGGCCACAGACATTTACTATGACTTGGAGCCAAAGAGAAATTTTGAGCATAACTATAGGCTCATTCCAGAGGGCATGTTTAATTCAATGTACCTAGGCGTGTTTGATTTACTAATATAGCCAGAGACTTTTCTTGTTGAATTTCCAAACTTTCTCTACTAAGAATAGAGACTTAAAGGTCAAAGTATTTTCAGGCTACCTGAGATTCCTCTGAGAGATTAAGCTTCTCTTTTTGACAAGTTGGGTGATGGGTACATAAAACTTTCCTGTCAATTGTGACAGGAAAAATCTTGGCCCAAATACTGCATCATCACCATAGGGTCATATTTTCTCTAGTTTTTTGAGCAGGTAGCATACACGCTCTTTCAGTACAACAAAGTGCAGGAAATATCTGGTATTTGAGGAAACTTGTGATGGCATGATTTT
>JAOWBP010081862.1:12530-27669 GCA_028571105.1 Tragopan temminckii
AAATAAGATTGGGAGCAGTGCCACAGGGATAGCAGTGTCCTTTTGTGGCAATGTTGAGCTGCACATTTGTAGTCCTCATTGCTTTGTTGTCACTACTTTGCAGTATTAGAAGCTACAGTGACTTGATACAAGGATATTGAAGAAAACTGAGGCATCAAATTCAAGTTAAAATCCAAGGGTGTTGATGTGGTTCCCAGTTTGTGGACATAATTTCAATCATGTTTTTAATTTCAGGACATCATACAGCTTGCATCTATGGGCAGTAGTTAGGTCATTTCTGTTGTGTAGAAGTCATGGTCTGAGTACAGACTGAATCCTGAATACTACTGATGTTTGCTGACATCTGATGTAGGATGTGATGCATAGCAATGTAATTTTAAATAACATTCATTTATTAATACACTTAGCATTTTGACTTTCTGTATAGTATTGTACAGACAGGAAATGAAGCATGGAAAATACTCTGCCTAAAATTACACAATTAGCCTGTGATGCAGCACGATTGAATTCGAGATCTGCAAGCCTGAAACTCTGACCTTAAATATTTGTTTCTAAACATACAAAGAATGTGCATTTTAATTATTAAATGGTGTCACTTGAAGTTGTGTGAAACCTATCTACTTGCGAGAAACTCTTCATAGTCACGTATCTGAAAGTTTACAAGATTTTAATAGGAATTTTAGAAAGCTTTCTGTAATCTGCTATCCATGAATATTTTTAGTGTCTTGGGGTACAGCGGAGCACCTTTCCTGTATGACAGCATAACTTGTGTTAGGTTGATGGATGAACCTGGTGATCCAACCTAAACGATTGAATTAGTTGTTAAAAGATGATGATAAAATGCATCTTGAAACTTTTTATTATCTCTTAGAATGAAAATAGCTAATCAGGGAAGGGAGAAGGCTGGCTCTTGTCTTGGATACTCACAGGATGCTCTCTCTTCTGCAGGAGGCACAGCAAAGTCAGAGTGTCCACTCACGCTTCGAACACAGATGTGCCAAAACAGGTTAGTTCTGTGTGACTCCAGGTAGCCCAATCAGCTGACAGCCAGCTCTCCAAGATGATTGCCTAGGAATATGGTAGAATGAACTGTTTGTCTGGAGTCAGCTTCACATCTAATCTTTGTTCCTGATGCATAGTTTGTGAGTTTTTTTTGCAAGGATTAACGACTTTGATAATTGTAGCTAACGGAGTCTACAGCAGGTAATTTCCTGTTCAGAGTTCAGTTTGACTGAGAAGATGTGATGGTTCCTAGTGTGTTACTATTTCAGAGGATCAAACTGTGCTTGCTTATATCTAACTGCTTTTTGTGGAAGAGGTCACCCTGTTACCCTTTGTGTTTTTACTTTCTTTCCCTCAGAGTGTTGCGTTCCCCGAGGGCTTGAGGACCCCGGGGTCTCCTGCCTCAGCGACTGTCCCCTTCCACTCCGTTCATTCCTCCGCTGCTCCTACCGTCCTGCCCATCTTTGCAGAAAGCAGCCCTTCCACCTTGGACCCCCGAGCACCGTACGCAAGGATTCCAGACAAAAACACCCCAATGCCCGCAGAAGAAACCGGGAGGAAACTGGTGCAGCAGCCTGGATCTCCCATCTTCCAGTCATTCCAAGGTGTTGGGTTTGGTAGTGTTGCAGGAAACTGTAACCCTGCTTGTCCTGTTGTTGAGAGTGGTTGTGGGTTAGATTTAGATGTAGAGAAGAGTAACAAGGAGAATAGGGCTGCTCTTTGTAAAAATGACAATGATGAGGATGACTTTACCACAGGTGGTTTTGTTGCTGAAAAAGAGCATCAGCACTGCGGTAGGGGTGCCCCTCTGTTCGCACTGACAAATTCACAGTTACAGGTGTCAGAAGAGTTTATTGATGATGACCCTGCAGAAATATCCTTTTTTGCAGGGGGCTCTGAGGCGTTTTCTTACGTGTACAGTGGTTTAGATTTAAAGGGCTCTGATTTTTCTAAGCATGCATCAGAGTCTCCAGGCTTAACGAAGGATGCCCTTCAACAAAATGCAGCCTCTCCTCAGTCAAGCCCTGACAGGTACTCAACAGAAGCAGTAGATATGAATATGGAAGACGAGTTTGAATTTGAAGAAGGGAGTGACTTCAATGGCAACGAGAGACCATCCAACACCTCGGAGCTGTTTGAGGTTAAGGCACAAGCAAGCCGAATTCAGAGCCTCCTGAGCCCTTCTGAAACAAGTTCACTCATCAACAACCGATCTGAGAGCAGCTCCCTCAACAATTTGCCACTCAATGGTACGTCCTCCCTGCACACGTACAGCTCTGCTAACCACTCAGAGGCAAGCTCCATGGTGAACTTCCCAGCCTACTCAGTGCGCTCTGAGTCCAGTTCAGCCTTTCAGTTCACTGACATCATTGACCAGCTGGAGCAGCTGAGCTACCCTCCTACCACCACGGAAGACTCCAGCAGTACAGATACGGACTCCTGGGACTCTGAAACCGCTGCGCCGCTGGATGTAAACCTTTTCTTTAGTAATCCTTTTACTCAAGCAACCGGTGAGAACTTTACTTTTGACTTTCAGAATAATTTAAAAAATCTCACTCAAGAAGACTGGACAGAGAAGACTCATGTCAATCATTGATTCTTGATTTTTATGGTGGATTTCTCTCAGCTGTTCAGACTTAGAATTCAGAAGGATGTGTTAAACAAGAAAACTTTAATCCATTGGCTGACTTTTAAATCACGTACCACAGCTGATCAATTTTTCTTCCTGTCTCTCTTCAGTTCCCTTAAAGCACGCTAACTTCAATTCTGCATTTTGTACAACACACTGCATCCAGAATGTCTCGTAACAGGCTGCAATGTTTGTGAAAGACCACTGATTTCAGAGAAGTTAAGAACCATCAGTTTGCAAATTACAGTATATAGAAGGATTTTTTTTGGCTATGGACATGTCTTTAAGAGTGATATAATATGATGTCCCTGATTACAAGTCATTTTGGCAGGCGAGAGTTCTTGGTGTTTTGTGTTTGTTTTTTTTCCCCCACAATCAAAAAAAAGAGACAATCTTCAAGTCAGCTATGAAGGATGATTTTTAAGATACAAAACTATGCAATGTGATCAAGTGAACATGGGAGCCAGGAAAGCTTCTTGTGAAGACAATCATATTTTCTGACCCTAAAGTGCCTTCAGCAGTCCAGCAACAAACAAGCACCCTTCTGCTTTGCAGTAGTTCACAGATGCATACATAGACTATGAAAGCACTTAGTTTGCATTGCATTTTTGTCTCAGCTTTTCTTTATTGTGCTACATTGAAGTACTTACAAATTAGCTCATAAGAATCTACTTGATTTAGGGAAGACAGGTGGAGGTGAATCTGGTGAAAGCTTTAATTTTTCTTTACAATATGGCCTTTCTTATTAAAGGAGAAGGAGATAGTTCGGTACGAGTACAAACAGTGCCTCAAACTAAGCAGCTTACAGTGATAAGCGTGATTTTATACTCAGTATCACTCATACTGATTTTCTTAGCTTTGGTCTTGATATATTGTTAAAAGACCTTCATTCCTTAGTCAAGCATTAAAAAATTATGATTGTTTCACAAAATTCTGTTAACTGAAAGTTCAGGGGAATTCCTCTCCATAGTAAAACGTGAGGAAGTAAAACATCCTTTTATTACCTGTTCCTTTTAGTTCAGTATTTAGCGAGGCAGGATTATTTTCCATTGCACTTACAAGTATTGTGGGAGTTGTGTTTGAATGGAATCGCTGTTGTTTCATTAGAATCTGGTTGCCTTTGCCAGTGGCACAGGAAAACAAAGCACGTTTAGAACACAGTACTAGCTTGGACTTAGAGGAATGTACAGCTGTGTAATTGGTCTTTTTTTTTTTAAATACAAGTTTAGTTTTGTTTTTCTACTGAATGTGTATTCTAGCTCTTTGTTTGACTTGATTCATACCTGTGGAGATACTCTCATGGATGTGACATTTGTAAATAGGCATTTGGAAGAGGTCTTCAGCTGTGTCACAAGTGGTACCTTTACGTGTGTTTCAGGCTGTTTGTCTCCTTTCCTTCCCACAGTGACATTATGTAACTTGAAAAAGAAAAACAGAAAAAAGGCTTCTATCTACTGACTTTCCTACAGGTAGTAGAGTCGGGGACAAATATCAGTGTAAGATTTAAAAAGTGGCCTTTAATTTCCTTTCATCTTTAAGTAAAAAAATCAAGATGGGGCTATTTGCATATAACCATGTCTGCCTCTGCTTTATGTTTCGTGCCTAAACCACAAGCATTCTCTCTAAATATGTTACAATTGCTCAACATGGGAATAAGTCCCACTACATCCCCTAGCATTTCAAAAGCTCTTAAGATCTTCAGAAGAGAAAAGCTTGTTGGTGTGTTTTCAACAAACGTACTGGGTAGTCATGAGAGAAGGCTTGCCAAGAACATTTTCTTGCAGAGCACTTGGTTCTAAAAGGTGTCTTTAGTATTTTTCCTTATACTTTGCAACTATGGAGATCTTCTGTTGGCAGTTGGCAATTTTAAATCTCAGGGATATGTATTTTTTTTTAGTAGTAGTAAGAGCCTTAATGTGGTGCCCATTTTGTTTCCTAAAGGAGCTAGAGATCTGAGTCCTTTGGCTTAGAGCAAGGTGGGTGGAACCACAGGAGAGGATGGGCTGGGATATGGAGTGTGGGAAAGAGTGCCTTGACCCAGGAACGGAACTGATCAGAATAAGGTTTTAGTTATTGCCAAGAATGCTGGCCTTTCCCATCTTCTGGCTCTGCTTTATATCTGAACTGGGGATGCTCACACAGAGACAGCACTGGTGAGCACCTAAAAACCAGTATCCTTTGCTAGGATTGCACGCTGTAGTGTACTTGCAAACAGTCTGCTGCTTTCTTGTTTCCAGATGTGGAATGTGGAAGAGTGGAGCAAGGGTACATGCTCCTTAGGTACAGTCGGAATCCTTCAAAGGAGGTCCAGAACCTGCTACTAGCTGATAGACTGCTGGAATGCTGTTTCTGGAGGAGCTGCTGTCTGTGCCTCCAGCACATGCTGGTTATGTCCCTGCCGTTGGTGACTGATGGCATATGGCTGTTGTGAATTTTTTTTCTGCCCTTTTCTGAGCTTTAAAGCTATGTGGTTTCTGAAGTTGTAGTTCTGTGATTGGCTATTTTGCTTTATTTGTGATTTTCCACATAAGCACAAAAGAGAACGTTTAATTTGCAAGTAGAATTTTTACTGTGGCAGGAAAGCCTTGAGAAAAGCTGCTCCTTGATTTCCTCTAGGGGGATGAGTTCAGATTTCCTTTGCAATGGAGACCAAGTCAAAACCAGCCTGCCTCTGAGTGCTTTGCATCAATTGGCAGTTACTCTGGTGCGCTGGAGTTATGCCAGGCATCCTCTTCTCCTCCAGCAGTCTCTTAATACAGCAGGAGAGGGTGAGAGAAGGGCTTTTCTCTGTCCTTTGTCTTTGAATAGTGTTGAGAGAGTGGATGAACTTCAGTGCGTTCTGTCCTGAATACCAGCTCGACTCTCAAACTGTTGCTGTTAGTCCTTGCAGTTTGTTCCATTGGCTTTTTACAGTGCTGGCTCACCTTGAGGAGGAGGAGGAGTTGGATGAGCTGTGGTAGGGGCAGGCAAAAGCCTGGCTGCAGAGCTTCACTTGTTTGTGGCGGGTGAATGTGCATCTTCTCTCCCCATGTTGGTCACTTTTGGAGATACGTTCCTTCTTGTTTGCTTTCTGCCCCCACCTGTGGGAGGCTAGGATGGGTGTCATGCTGTCTGAGGGACGTGGGTTTCTTGTCAACGTGAAGCTTTTATTGCTGTGGTTTTTTCAGCAGCAAGAACCACTGCGGCTTTCAGGTTTCTTCTGTTCCAGGCTGCCTGTACAAATACAATCCCATTTTACCAAATACACGCAGCTGCAGAAGGTATGGCCGTATCAGTGGTGTTCCCAAATGAGTGAAGTCGATAGCTACAGCTCTTTGGTGGTACTCAACATGCGCCTTGCAGTGTAACTAGAAGACATAAAGGAATGAATGTCTTCAGTGGGTAAAGTACTCTGCACCTGTATTGCCGTATGTGCCTATTTACAACCGTTTACACTTCAGTGCAGTTATTAGTGTCAGGCACTACAGGAGAACACTGGCATCTTCGTGTATGTAGTTAGTGGAGCTATTAATTTGCACAGAACTCTGGTCACAGGATATTCTTTGACCAATCAGCAACCCGGTTAAACTTTTTAAGCCTTACCAGCCTGTATTACTGCTTGTGCCTGTTCTTGGTAAGTTTAACATATGCACTCATTATTCGAGTATTACGTGCTGTGTATTTCCCAGGAATTATTGTATTTTATCTTAGAATGGAGTGGGGCAACATATTGATTTGCTCTCAACTTTCACTTTAATTTCCAGTGAATTTCTGCGTTGCTGGATAATAGCAACTTCTGATCTCCTTTTTCCTGCGTATGTCTGTATTGTGGTCACTGGTGGTTTTCTGTAAGGGTGGTTTTCCTTTTATTGGTTGGTGGTTTCTTTCTGTGGTGGTGGTAGTTTCTGTTTAGTTGCGAATCTTACTGAGGGTAAGAGTTTATGGAGGTGCCAATAAATGTCATTTCTCTGTGCAATTTGGTGCAAACCTGTTGGTAAGTCATTCCCATTATTGTCATTTTGCAAAAAATCCAAAGCCATACTTAGCAGGTATCGACTGAGTGAATGAATATACATTGCAGTTCTCACTGTAGTTTGTTAGCTGTCATTACCTGTGGTTTTTAGTAGATCCTACAATGGACCTGTCACGAATGCTGTGTGTGTATGTGTGGCCATACATACACACCCTATATGAACATGGGGAGACTTCACAGTTGCAAAGATGTGTCATAACATCCACGTAGTTTCTTCTCTGCTGGTGGGCTGTTACAGGCTCAGTCCACAGAGCGTGCTGTAGCTTTGGAGCACGGTTCATTGAGCCTGCTTTGTGGGAAGGTGCTGCTACATATTTTTCAAATCACAATATCCTCCTGCTTGCACGTGCAGGTCGGCAGCACAGCAGTGTGCTTTGTGACAGTTCAGCAGCTTGGGAAGAAACCAGAAATGCCTGCTTCTCAGTGTGTACAGAGATACACGTGCCTTGATCAGAGTGACTCCCCAGTGAAATAGGTGCTACTCTTTTCAGGAAAGGATTGCATTAAGGAAACAAAGAAGGCTGGAATTTCTTGATTGATCTCTCAAACTTTTATCTTTTATACCGTAAATGTTTTATTGAATTACATGTTGGGACTTTTTAATACCTTTGTGTCTGTTGAGATTGCTGGTTATGAACCTACAGATTTGTACTAATTCATAATTCTAATTGTTTATGCAATAAAATAAGGAAAACTTTGATATAAATGACATCATGGGCTTTTTAGCTTTATTTTTCGTTACCCTTGTGTTTGAAATAGAATAAACGTTTGTTCTCCTAGCCAAGGCACCTTAGAGTTTCATTACAGTTTCATGACCAGATTTCCCAAGGCAGTTTCCCTCTTACATACCTTGGTTGAAAGTAGAGCACAACCAAATGTTGGTGTGTGTTTTTCAGATTGCTGTCTTCTGTAGACGTTTTGTTTGGGATAGAAGTGGGAGGAGGGCAGCAGCCATTTGCCCTGGGCTCCCTTTGAAGGGGGTCACCCCATAGGGACGTGGTGGGGCAGCCCTTCTGATAAGGAATCCTACTGCTAACATTTGAGCCTTGCATAGCTGTTAGGACATCCCATCATGGTCTGCTTTAGTAGGATCCTCTCCTTGTTGTCTGTCTTTGAAGTGTTTTAAGCATTCAAGTGTAGGAATCAGTGTTTGCGCTTTATTTTTGTCAAACTTTGCATTCAAATACAGCTTTATTTGCCAAAATTTCCCTATGAGAAGTGTGACAGGTTAGAGAGGAGCCCTGCAGTAATTCTGTGAGCGAGGGGAATGAGAAGTGTGTAGCTTCTCCCACGTGGAAAATTGTAGGTTATTATAAATGGATTTTGGATATAGATGCTATTTTGCTAATTTAAATAGGTGTAATTAAAATATAAATAAACCCAAAGCTAGAACAAACATAAACAAAAAGTAACCCAGATGCATATTATCCTTAGTAATGTCAGTGAGAGGGATGCAATTCGTGTACTCTTGAAGAAAATACAAGGTAAGGTAATGGCTACAGCAGCTGGCTTCAAGATTGCTTCGCTTTGTGCTTTTTTAAACAGCCTTAAAACAATCCAGTAATGAACTTTCCATGGCTGCTTTTGTGTGATACTCTCAACTTCTCTTGTTTTCAAAGTTGAGTTTGAATCTTCACCTCCGTACGCACTGCAGGTCGCTAAAACTAGAGTGGATCAATGTTGTAAGTGATAGTCTTGTGTGCTAGATGGAGGCTTCCACTTCTGCCAGTGGATGAAAGAAGGTGGCATAGGCAATAACTGAGCAAAGGACAGTGTTACACAGTGGCTGGGAAAGGTGAGGCTGGCAGACGTGCATGGCTGCCTTCATCAAAACTGCAGTGTTTTGGAATGTTTTACTGTTTTCTTTCCAGTTGTACCCATACTGTATTTTGTTGTTTTTTATATGAAACCCTGTTTTTATTTGCCTACGGATATGGACTTATACCTACATACCACCCTCTGCCCCTGTGCCTGGGGTTGTAGCCACAGCTTGAGGCTTCGCCACGGGGCAAGCATGCCTCATTTTCAGGCTTTGCTCAGGGGCCGGGCTCCTGTGTCAGACAGCAAGTGTTTAAATGGATTTCCTGGCTGGCTGCTGCCACAGGGGAACGTTAAACCCAGAGCAATGCAACAGGCAAAGCTCCCGTGGTCAGCCCTGGCCCTGCTGCCCTGTCTGAGCAGCAGTTGGACTCGGGGACGTGTGGCCGCTGCAGGGAAGAACATAAAGCAGCTCCTCGCCCCTGCCGTGCTGCTGCCTTGTTGGCCGTGGAGCTGTCGTTTCGCCATCCCTGCTGTGCAGAAGCAGCCTTCTGATTGTCCCCGTGGAGGTGAAACAAATACCAGACGGTTGTTTTGCTGCCTTGCTGCTATAAGTAGCTGGAGTGAAGGAAGGCGCAGGCAGACGGAGGCGCCGCGCGTGCCTTGGCGTGCCTAGAGTGTTAACAGTTAACTGCAGCCTCCATCAGCTGAATCTCTTCCAGGTGACCGAGCGCAGCACTGTTTAGCTTCCTGCATTTGTCAATGTGAAATTACGCACTTCGCTTCCTCCTCGCTGTCCTGCCGCAACTGCGCGCTGTGCTGCTGCTGCTCCCCGGCACAGCCCGCCTCCTGCCTTGCCAATGGAGAGACCCACAGCTCCCCAGGCTGTGCGAAAGCGTGCAGGGTGCACACACGGGCTGCTTGGGGGTTTTTTTTGGTGTTTTTTATTTTTTTTTTTAAATAATAAAAGACTTTTTTAGACGGGTTTTTAAGTAGTCTGACAGCAGGAAAAGGGCGACGCGGCTTAACGCAGAGCTCACAGGCAGAGGTGGTGCTACGTTGAATCTGGAGTGGGAACGATGGTAGGGAAGGGGCCCTAAGAGATGTCAGCTTGCTGTCTGTAGGCAGGTGGGGCTCCCCAAAAGGCATGGATTTGTTGTTTCGGGAGGAGTTCTGTGAGCTGCAGGAGATCTCAGTGGTGCCTGGGGAGCTGCAGAGCACTTTGGCCGTGGGCTGAGCCCAGAGCTGGGTGCTGGCCTGGGGTGGGCATGGATTGGCTTTGCTGTTGGTTCTGTGCTTGCCTTTGATCAGGTGTCCTAGCCCTTCACTTTCTGCATGGAATGCAAAGCAGATAGTGCTGGGGAGTGCTGCTAGCGTGGCTGTTTATCGTAGGGAAGATCAGAAAGAAAAATGCTTGTTTTAGGAAGGTCTTAGTGTGAATAATCGGAGTGTCTCTTAGCTTGGTCATACGAAATGGCTTTTGAACAGCAGTGCTCACTGCAGGACCCGTGGGGTGTCTGCATGCTGCATCTCAGGGGTCTGAGAAGGGGGGAGAGGTGCTGATGGGCTTTAAATGCACTGCAGTGGTGCCTTATGTATTTGGAAGTCTTTAAAGAGTCCACAAACAGATGAAAAAAATAAGCAGTCCATAGCAAAGCAGTCCACACTGCTCCTCCTTTAGAAGGGCTTTACTGTACAACAGGGCTGTGACCACCCACTGACACCTTGGTTTTATGCTGTGCTGCAGAGGTGCTTTCCTGAGAGCAGGGCGTTGTTCTGCTGGTGTGCGAAGCAGAAGGGCCAGCAAGAAATCTATTGCACAGTCCCTCTTTGTATAGAACTGCTTCCTTTCCCATCAGTTCTGGAGATTCCCTGAATTCTGCATGTATTTCAGCTAGCTTTGTCTTCTGGATTCTCTTTGTGGAGCTGAAAGTAGTGCAGTGGTTTGCTCTGACTTTCCCTTGTGCCGAGAAGTTAATCCTTATTTCAGAAAAGGATA
The DNA here is from genome assembly GCA_028571105.1 of Tragopan temminckii. NCBI lineage: Eukaryota > Metazoa > Chordata > Aves > Galliformes > Phasianidae > Tragopan > Tragopan temminckii. The sequence continues at coordinate 22,932 of JAOWBP010081862.1, forward strand.
AACTAAAAGATAAGTTCTTGCTACTTGCAGTATAGACCTGTATTGTGAGCTCTGTTACTCCACAACATCCAGTGGGATTTGGGCACTTTTCCCTAGACTGTAATCAATTGCTGTGCCCTCAGATGCTGTTCTGAGGGTGTCTGTCCATACTGCACTGTCACACAGCAGTTGGTGTGCAAAGAAAACTGTTCACTTTGAGAAACACATTAAGTGTTTGGATGCATGTTGCTTCGTTTTTTAGTGTGAGATAGTAATTATGATTTACAGTAACAATTGGTAGTTGTCTTAGATACAGTATATTGAAAGCATTTTTGTTTCCACTCCATCTTCTGGTTCTCTTCCCCTCCAGGCCTCCCAGTGGACCATTCTCAGCTCTCCTCCCTCGTGCTGAAGAGTCCCCTGGGTTTGAACCCAGCATTCCCCGTGAACCTGAATGCAGCTGGCCAGGGTTCATCTCCTCTCCTGAGCCCTGTCCTCAGTGATGCTGGTGGTGCCAGGATAGAAGAGGATGATGAGATGAAACGTAAGGTGAGACCATGGCACTGCAGAGAATGTACTTAATGAACTCACTGCAGAAAATATGCTTAATGAACTTGCTGCAGAGAGCCCCAGAGCAGCAGGGAGCTTTTCTCACCACCTCTCCTTTATACCTTGGGATGGAAACAAGAGGTGCTGCTTCCCACAGGAGCTATTCTGAGGGTATTCTGCTGGTGTATTTGATATAAAGCAGTGACGGTTTGCTTGGCACCTTTTGGACTGGAACCTTGTTACGTTAGAATGTAGAAAATGCTCATCCTTGTGCTGAAACTACTTGAAAGGATGCTTGAAAACAAGTTCAGCATTCAAAATGATTCTCACCAGGGGGTTGCATTGAAAGGCTGGTAGGAGGGGTGGCTTTGGTTGTAGAAACTGATTGCTTTTGGCTGATTCAGTAATGAAAAATTATGGCACATGCCAAGGTTAAACCTGGCACTGTTTTTGCTGACTGCTCTCATGATTAACCTGTGTCAGCTTACTGGATTATGCTGTCTGTGTGAAGTGCTGTCACATCACAGAAATGTACTCTAAGGAGCACAGAGCTTGTCTCGCTTGCAGAGTATGTGTGGTCAGCCAGGTTTGTTGTCTCCTTGGTACCTTAGGAAGAACCCAGAGCCTTCCATTACAGCACAAGGAAGGTTTGTCATCTGAACTCCATTCCTTATGGAGTCAGTGGCCATGCTGCAACCTTCTAGAAGAAGCTGTTCTGTGTACTCTTCTGGTTTTTTCTGCTCTCTCCTATTAATGTTCTGGTCGCCTTATCTCTGTCAGGATCTTCAGGCAAGAAGGCCAAAGGGCTGTGCTGTTTGTTGTCTTCCCCTTGCATGCCTTTGGGTACTCCTTGGTGCCAGCAGGTGCCAGCTCACTCACTAGTTGCATCTCAGTTGTTCTTTCTGTTCAGTCTGAGTTGTGTTTGCTCCCCGGACAGATTGGTGCTGTTTTGAATGGGTTGTTTGAATATCCTGACTCTCAGCTGCTCCAAGTTCACAGCGAATATACAGAAATCTCAGCAAGAGCAAAGATGCTACTCTGCTTTCAATGCTTCCGAAGCTCGTTTCTGCTGTGACTGGTCACTAACACTAAGGGAGCCCTCCTGTCAGAACAAACACAACTGCTTTTTGCCCTCCTGATGTGAACCAGGAGAACAAATGAGTGCGTGCACTGTATGAGGCTGCTTCCTTTCTTTGTATTAGTAATGCATTTTACTCTTATTATTGTAGATCTTTATGCATGCAGAGTAGCCTGCCAGGCCTTAGAAAAATATCTGTCTCTATGTAATCCACAAGGAACTCTGCTGGGAAAGGCTTGATGAATGCCTGTCCTGCACCACTGAAAATAACAGGTTCTCCCTAGCAGCTGTTACCAGGGCTCAGCACAAAGGAATTCAGTTAAGAACGGTATAAAACAAACAAAAAATTACTTAAACAATTTTTAATAATGTATATTTTCTTTCTAACACTCATTTTGATTCAGTGCAATGACAGAACATCTGTTTTCACAGTTTCCTTCCTCTCTGCTTCGATGTCCATTCAGTCCTTCTCTTTTGGACCTTCCCCCTGATGTCAAGGAGAAGACAGCTCTGAAGAAGATGGAATAGAGCATTTTTTTTAACACTGAAAAATTTAATTTGCTAAACTGTGAGAACTTTTTCCAAGTGTAAACGTTGTTCTTCTTTCAAGTTGTTCGTGCAGAGGTTTTTGTGTGGTACCCTTATAAGCATTGGAGCTCTGCTGGATCTGTCCTGTTTATAACCAAACATTGTTTTCCCATAGCAAGGAAGAATGTATGCAAAAGTTGAGCCTGTGCTTTGTAGTAGAACATCCATATTGTAATACCTATTGATTATTTTGTGTTCTTTCAGCGCTATCCAACCGACAAAGCGTATTTCATTGCAAAGGAGATTCTTGCTACAGAACGGACGTATTTAAAGGACCTGGAAGTTATTACAGTGGTAAGGGTTCTTCCCTTTCTTTAATCCTTTTCTTTTCCTTGAGCTCTGTAATCGTTACTTTGGAAGAACTTGGAATTCCTTCCAAGTAACAGAAATAGTCCTCTGACAAAGCGTAAACGTTGAGCCACATAGCTGTGCCTTCCTTGCTTTATGGGCTCTCACGTGACAGGGCTGATATCCTTTCTATACTGATATCATTAGCTCAAATATCCACATCTTAGGTAATTTTTTCTGAAAATTCTGCACACGGGTTTCCTTAAGGATACCTTGGCTGTGCATTCAGCCTCAGAGGTTACCACTGCTGTCAGCAGTGCTTATGATCTAGCTGTCACCATTTCAGAGATCCTTCATCTTTGTGCCTTCAGATGATGAAGGTTGATACCAATTTCAAAGAGAATTAAGGATCCATAGAGGTTTGAAAGGTTTTGTCTCTTTTTTTTTCCTCTCCCCTCATTTTAAGGAGAGGAAGAAGTCCAGCATAGACGGGTGGGTCCTTACTTGGATGACTCTGATTTCCAACTCTGTCAGAGCTGTTTGTTTACTTACTCCAGGCTTGAACGCAATGGCTGCTGTTTTTCTGTGAATTATTGTTTTAATTTCATCAAAGAGAAGTTTGTGCTCGTTATGCCATACAGCATCAGTTGAGGTACCTTGCGATAACTCAGTGAGCATTGTCACTTGGAGATTCCTCCTACAGACTTCCCAGACCTTCTCTTTCCATTCCATTCTGTCTCCATGCTCGTGCTTTCTCCTCCCCATCCCTACAAAAGCAGAAATGTCTATGCTGCTGATAGATTTCTTAAATAGGAAAAATAATAATGTAACTTACGATTGTTCCTGCAGTGGTTTCGCAGTGCTGTCATCAAGGAAAATGCAATGCCAGAGGGCCTGATGACGTTACTCTTCTCTAACATAGACCCAATTTATGAGTTCCACCGAGGCTTTCTGAAGGAGATTGAGCAGAGGCTTTCACTCTGGTAAGCACTGAAGTGCAGTGGCCGGGCAGCTTTTCCTGTGTCCTCACATTAAAACCATACTCATAAGCAGGAATACTGATTCAAACATAAGAAGAGTCGAGGAAAAGTATTCTAATAAATCAGAATTTTAATTAATGACTAAATGCATCTTTCAAGCCATGCCTTATACACACTCTCCTGTATTCATCTGAACTGGATGCCCAGACCAATGTTTTTGTAATATAACTTGGTGTTGTTTCTCTGGCCTTGGGAAAGAGAAGGTCAGAAAGATAATGTGTGCATTTTTTCAATACCTTCCAGTTAATAAATCTCCAGGTGAAAATCTGGGAAATGCTTTTTTGTAATTAAAATTAGATTCTTGCAGCACTATTTATTTTAAAGGGCATGTTTTTCATTTTTTTAACCTTCGTATTGTTTTCTCCCGACCTGGGATGTAACGTATGAAGATGTTCACTACCGTTCAAAAAGAGATGCTTTTTCTTCCTCCTGGTGATGTTGAAACATTAGATGATTTTTGTTCTCTTTTTGTAATGGTGAATTGAGCTGCTGTATGTACCTGAGTGTTCCAACTCACTTGGAAAGCTTTCTTCTCTGGAGAGAACAATCCAGGCCATTGTTTAAGATTAAAGCAACCTGAATCTGAAGCAAGGGAAATGGAAATAATAGTCAGTGAAGCATGAGCAAAAATAAATTCGTGCATTTGGGCAGGACTGTAATAATGGCATTTACTCAGAAAGTATGAAAGGTTGAACTCTGTAATAGACTTTCAGGCAAATTCTTTTCTATTCCTTTCTCAGTTTCCCAAGTGTGGCTTTTGGTTTTGTTGTTCTATGCAGCTTCCATCGAGGCAAAGGCAGCTGAAATGGATGGAGGTGGGATTAACGTTAGTTCTGCTTCCTTCAGGAGAGGAGGGCTTGGAGGGAAGAAACAGAAACATCTTCCTTTCTCACATACTGTGCCTTCTCACTTCATCTTTTTATGTGTATTTCAGGGAAGGAAAGACAAATGCTCACGTGAAAGGAGATTATCAACGCATTGGAGATGTCATGCTCAGGAACATGCGCACTCTGAAGGTAGCTGAAGGACTTGGATAACAAAGGGGCTGTTGGTTCCTTTCTTCCTGTTGCCAAAGATGGTAGTTCAACATTCAGGAATCACAGGATCACAGAATGACCTGGGTTGGAAAGGACCACAATGATCATCTGGTTCCAACCCCCTGCTACGTGCAGGGTCGCCAACCAGCAGACCAGGCTGCCCAGAGCCACATCCAGCC
>JAOWBP010081868.1:0-27664 GCA_028571105.1 Tragopan temminckii
ATAGGGTCTGTACGGCACTTGTCCTGTTTACTATCTTTATTGATGATCTAGGTGAGGGGATTGAGTGCACCCTCAGTAAGTATTGCACACCTAGCAAGGAAGAACACTGGAGGTGATTAATGGCCAAATATTTCCATGTCCTTTCTTTTTTTTCTTTTTTCTTTTTTTTTTGTGAACAGTTTGCAAATGTTTTAGTTCAGCCCTACTTGTTCGTTGGCATCAAAGCTAATGATGCTCCGTATGACACTATTCCAGCCCTGTTCTCTGTGTGTTGTCATGTATTTTTTATTACCTCATTATCAACTGCTTAGTTGTAGAAGAGCAGTCAGTATCATTTTAGAGAGACTACCACTACCTAATGACACAGGTAATTAAGCCCTTGGAGGCCATAATTCCAACCATCTATTTATTGTTTAGGCCCTTTTGCAGTGTAGCCACAGCTCAGGAATCTATAACCAGTAAGTTTTTATTCTTGTGTTTCCAACATGACTTGTTTTCGTGATTGTTTTCTAGGCACCTGAAATTTCAGACTGGAAGAGACATTTACGTCTTAGGTTTCTTTGGTAATAGGTGTACGTTGCTGTTTACCGAGTCCGACCTCCAGAAGGGCAAGCTGCTTTTGAGCTGTGCACCATTAGACTAGAAACTGCTTTGTTCCAGAACTGTGCTGCACATTTCATCCACCTCTGCTTGTCCCGCGTGTGAAGGTTTGGAGGCTTTCAGGAAGCCATGGCTGAACTGAAGAACTCCATTTTTCACTTCTATAATTTTAGTCTTTATAAACTGTAACTCTGAATGCCGAAGTCCAAAAGATCAGAAGAAATTATTAAGACTCTGTGTTGTCTTTAAAAGTATTTTTAGGCAACTCATGTTTGGGGTGCAGTCTGTGTTTCCTGCAGTTGTGTTGATTCTTGCTGTTCTTCGTGTGAACATCTGAGGTGATCCATTTTGGGGATATCTCAGTTGAAAGTGGGAATCTTTCCTGATGCACTTGAATCCTGGGTACTTAACACCTGCAGGAATTTGGCCTTTGTCCCTTTGCAGTAGATGGTATGGTGTGAGGAAACGGCTGGTGCTTCTCTTGTGGTTTTGATTTTTTAACCTAAGTTGTAGCATACTGAACCCAAACCAGGAGTGGTGCGTTGAATCTTCATTTATTTGGATTCCAGTTCGCTGCATAGTAGATAGTTTTTTTTATAGGCATTAAACTCACAAATAATTTTTAAGGGGAAAAATAGCACAGGAATTTAGTAAATTTTCCAGTCTTTGGCTCTAAAGGCACTGGGGCATGTTGCACAGAATTAAATATAATGAAACTTCAGGAACAACTTTAACAATATGCATATTTAGTAGTCATTTAATCAAAAGAATTTATATCTTTTTGCACAGCAATAATATGCATGCTCTCTAGCCACTTAATCAAAAGAATTACATATTTTAAACGTTTTGCATTTTTTTAATTGCTGAACAATTGCAGAGTGGTGAGATATCTCTTTATATAGCTTCACAAATCCTCCAGGTTTCATTTTAATGTAGAAGAGTAGAAATGTCAGAATGGTAAAAAGACAGAACGAAGTATTTGGTGCCATGCTTCATTCCAGATTGAATGGCTTGTTTAAGGTTATGTGAGCATAAGCTATTCATTGAAATGTGTGAAACATTAACATGTTAGTAAAGAGACAGGAAAACTGCCAATTTATTTGAAGTTACTCCAAACTTTGTAAGACACAGAGCTCAAATTGCCAATGGAAGGAGCTTCAGATTTGTTGTCGTATCACAGAACAATATGAAGCAAAGAGGGTGTCACCTGCTGCTCACACCAGCACAGTTAGCAGTTGGTGCCCTGGATTCTAACACTAATATTGGCTGTGTTATTTAACCTTGCTGTGCCGTTCTATTCACCTGTAAGATGTCAATGTGGTATGTTATGTGAACCTGCATAATCATGGCACAACAGCTGTGGGCCTCGGAGCACTTACGGGCAGAGTTTTGGTATGTCCTGGGATGAGGACTCACATCACTGATCTTCCTAATAGAATAACCATGTTTATTACCACATGGTGAGTTATGATAATTAAAGCTAATCTGATCTGTCAGTTGCAGAAACAAACTCCACTTCGTGATAGATCATCCTTGGATTCTTACTGTGGTTGTTTGCTAATGGGAAAATGTCTGTTGCAATGGGTTTCCCAGTCGTGTGAATTATGAAGGGACTGTTACTACAAGAGTTCTCACAGCTGTGTTGTGAAGGAAAAGAAAGAATGAATCTATCTCCAAACATAAACATGTATTTTGTTGCCAGTAGTGGTGTACATGTAACCTAGGGAGGATGCAGATATCTAGGGGAAAAACAATACAGTAAAGAATGGTTCCATGAATTTGATGTTTTACATATCATAGGACTTTTTCAGATGCTTAGATGCTTTGCAGTTTGAGCATAAAAGTTTCCTGATGGGCTGTGTAGTGTGAAAATGCAGAAGAACTACTGGTTTGCATTGTGGGCAGTTCTGCAAATGCTCACCTTGACAGTTCTTGTTTTCAGCTTGTACTTCACTGTGCTGCTCCAACCCCACAAAAGCTGCCTCCCTCCATGCATCCTTGCAGTTACTCATGGAAAACACAAATTTATGTAGCTACATCAACACACAGGTGGTTTTAGTACCAGCCCAAATCTTTTTGGTTTTGAGTGGCCTTACATACTCACAGGTACTTTAAAGCAGGAGTAGTTTGTCTGTATCAGGATGCTCATATGTACAAAATTAAGTATGTGTTTGGAGGAGCTGGTAGATAAAGCCATCCACCTACCTGTGTATTTGCAAATATGGAAAACCAAATAATTACTTAAAATATAGAAAAGGGGGACGAGGGGGCATAAAAACTAATTACTTGAAATTAGAAGTACTTGCAGTCTGGTTGTGCAGTTTTATGTAATTTTTCAGATGCTTTTGGATGTGCTGAAACATTGCAACTATTTCTGCTGCCTCCAGTGTGAATAAAATTTTAACTTATGAGCATATGTTTAAGCTGACACGAGAATTAGCTTTCTCTACATGTCTGGTTCTATCCACTTACAACTAATGAAAATATCTCCTCTCCTAAGGTTCTAAAAGTCTTACTGGGGAATTGAAGGAGAGACAGTTTAATGTTTGAGAAATCCTTTCCATTGCCTGTAAGAAGCTTTTCTGTGAGGCTTAGTCTTGGACTTTATTTTGTTTAATCCTCCTCCATGCCTGTAGCTTACAAAATATTACATGGGCCTGGTGATGGAAGACACCCATACAGTCCATATGGCATTTGTCTATCTGGCAACACAGAAATAAACATTACCACTGGTTTCTATTGCAGCTCAGAAACTTTTTGCTCTAGGTATGTTTAATGAGTGAAATCTGTACGGCTGAAAGAGATGGTGGAAACATTTCCAACATTTCCTGGCTCAGACAGTCGTTAAAGCAGTTTCAGAGAATGTCAGCTCTGCCATTGCATGATAATGGAGTTCAGACTTGTGTCAGAGTAGTTTTATGCCAATGCTGAGGTATTTCAAAATGCTACTCAACTTATCCGAGGCTGAAAACATATATATTATTTTAGGGATACCTTGATAATTTACAGTGGGTTCAGTCATCAGTGGTTTAACTAAGTGAATGCTGTGCTCAGTGCTTCAGCTCCATGTGATTTTCAAGGCTGGGATGGTCTACTGAAGGGAGAAGCTGATGAGGTTATGCTTTTGAAGGAAGGGTCCTTCTCCCCTTGTTAGTAGGGATTGAGACCTATTCCATTCTGGCATGGCCTTACAGTAGTTCTCTTTGTCTTGCACAAAACGCTTTGGTGTTTTTATACGTGTAGCTGTTCTGTAGGTTTTGAGTATGTTTTCAGAAGAATGGTTTAGCATCAGCTTATGCAGTTTGGATCTGCCACTAAGAAATGCCACAGCGCTGAGCTGGCTGCCCAGAGGCTGGGCTGGGGAACAGGCCGGGGTGGTGCTGCAGGAGGAGGATTTGTGTAATATTTGTGAATTGAGATATGCCCTTACTGAGAGCAGACTGTATGAGCATAATTCATACATTATATATGTCTTTCTGTTGCTGTAGAGGATATTACTTCATTTTCTAACTGAAGTCCTAAGGCTGGATATTGTGCATTCTGTAGGCTTTGCCTAGCACACTGCTCTAAGGCATGTACCGGTGTCATATCCTAAGCAGAACTGAAAATGCAGAGAAAACCCCATGGGGTTTAGAGCCTCAGCATTTCCCATCTGTCAGTTCTCCTTAAAGTTTATCATATATCTTTTTTTACTTCCCTCTTTGCTTTTTATAAAATCCATTTTCGATACCTCAATTATTTGGAGAAGCTGCTGTAAGCCTCCAGGCTACCTGCCCATTCAAGGTAACGCTCTGACACTGTGCTGCAGATTCTCTGGGAGCAACGGGACCAGACAGAGCCCCAGGAAGGAGAGATCATGGCTGCCTGGTATCTCCAGGTCTTGAATAGGAGGGCCAAGGTTTTTGGAGCTGTTGGCACAGCTGGAAGTCACCTCAGTACACAGATGTGCCCCAGGTCAAGACAGAGCTGGGGAGAGCAGGGAGCCTCATCTGGATGTGATTCAAGTCCAGTTTGAAACTGTACATGAGTGAGCAAATAAATTTGTTTGAGAGCTGTCAGAGAGGAGCTTTCTGTTTGGCTGTATTGTGGGTTTGAGAGGGCTGGAAGGTTGGATAGGAACACAGCAGTCTGCCACCAAAGCTTAACAGATTGCAGACTGAAAAGAGACAACCAGAGCCCAGCTGGTGAAAATGCCACCTGGTTCCCAGCTCCTGGGAGTGCTCAGGGCTGTAGGGAAGGGTCTAGAAGAGGCTAAAAGCTGAGAAATCACATGGGAACTTGTTCCATGGTCAGTCTGTACGAAGGGCCAGAGAGCTCAAGGACCTGAAAGCCAGGCCACATCTCCAGGGGGGCTGTAACTTAAAATAGGAATGAAGAGACTTGAGCTGGAGATGGCCCAGGAGAGAGGCAGGAAGCATCACTGTTGTGCAGGCAGGAGCTGGAAGAAAATACCCACTTGAGAATTTAAAGTACACAGAACTAAGTTAAGCTAAAGATGCAGAAGGAACTGTTACCGATATTTTTCTCTAAGGCTTTCAAAAGAGTTGTGTGCCTGCTGCATGACATGGGAAAGTGGAAAAGACTAAAATGCAAACCTCAGCTGCTGCAGTGTCTGCAGAAAGCTTTGGACACATCTCTGTAAGGCTGTAAGTCAGCATGAAGTTGAAGGAATTCTTGTGACGTGACTTTGAAATAACCACCGAATACTGTCACCTCAGCTTGAGGGTGATGAAGAGAGGAGGTGATAGCACCTAGCAAAAGGCAGCTGCCAGCCTGCGGAGATACTGAAGGAAATAGGTCACAGGAGAAGGGGTTGAACTGTCATGCACTTTCTGGAGCAGGAACAACTACGTGCTACCTGTCCCCTGAAGGGAGAGGCATAAAAAGGGCTGCATGGATGCTGCTGAACAGAGTGAAGGATATACAGTGTGTAGCCTCTGTGCTAGAAGGGGAATTGAAGATCAGGATTTATGGAAAAGCTTTATTTCAAAGAAAGCTTGCTTTGTCAAGAAAAGGTTTTAGTTCTGGAGAGATCAAACACCTCTAAGGGATATGCTGCAGGGGAGAGAAGAGAAGGAGTTTCAGCTGCAGTGAAACAGGACATAAAAACATGTTCTGTACAGTGAAGAGTTGGTCAGATAAAATCCCCTACATGTGAAATTACTGTGCCAAACTGTGAGAGATGTCAGCAGCTGGGTCAGGAAGGAGATGGAGGCAGCAGGGCTGTCAGAAACTGTCAAGAATCTTAACAAGCAAGTATCCAATAGCCCAGTGGTCCTTGCAGGCAGGTCCTGGCTTCTGAACGAGATCCGAGCCATAGAAACAATACAGGGAAGGCCTGAGCATCCATGGCCACTGTGCAGCTCCAGAGCTAGGGAGCAACGTTTCCTCTTTTCCAGCGATTCTCTTATGCCTGGAAACATGCAGAAACATGGCCAAAATAAATGCTACACCTTGCAGTTTGATTGATTTCCTTATATTCTCTCAGCAGCACTGGACAAATTACAAATTAAAATGTGGGAATGACTGATTTTGTTTCAGGAGGCGAGGACCTTTGAATCATAAATTCAACTCGTCAGCTTTTGACCCTGTTGTCTAATTAATTTCATAAAATGCTCAACTGTCTTAAAGCTGTTTAGGTTTTCCATCCCATTACTGTGCCTGACAGAACAGCTTCAGAGTCTCAGAGTCTCTTCAGTGATTAAATGCATTCTAATTTCAGCCTAACTTTATCTGTAAGTGTTTCAAACCACTAAACTTTCATTTTATTTTATCAGTCATTGACCTTAGGTTGATGCAGTGTTCTTTCCCATTTTACTTTTTGACACTGATTCATTTGTGGAAGTCATGCCATGGTAGGCCCTCGTTCTCTGAGGTTCAGGAGGATCCATTCCTCCATCTCTTCTCACAACACAGGTTCTTGGCTCCTGCAAACAACCTCTGAGCTGCCTTTCACCAAACGCGCTGTGAGTGAGCCGCTCCTGAACACTGATGATCACAATTGCAGATAATATTCTGGATGAAAACCTGATAGTGCTTCCCACAGTAACATTAATATTTTATGTTCTTTAAACTCTTGTATTCCATGAACATATTCTAGTCTCAGAGTGCCTCATTTCTTCTGTTTAATGCTTTCAGAAATTTATCCTTGATTTAGGGCTGGTGGAGAACTGTTTCTCTGCTCTGGCATTTTGACAAGAAACTTTTAAAAGCTCGTCTCAAACATGGGTTTCATTTGGTTTTCTCCTGAAGAAAATCTTTTTTTTTTTTTCTTTTTTTTTTTAAATAAATTGAAAGGAACACTTCAGTTTAAGAAAACTTCAATTTTCTATTCAAATAATAGATGTAAGGGGAATTTTAATGGTACTGAGATACTTCAGATGAATAGACACTTAACACTAAAAAAAGGGAGGAAAATAAATGTTCTTAAAGTGATTGAAAAAAGTAGACTCAGAATGGTGAGATTTAGAGAGAGTTTTTGCAGATTGTAACAGCTTGATAGTTATATAAGATAGACAGAATCCTTGACAAAACAGGTTTTCTAGCATTGGCCAGCAAGCAGACAGAATACATGTGTGGGGGATAGCTATGCTGGCTGTGATAAGCAAGTGCTTAGTACTCGAGTGTGTTCATCCAGCATATTAGAGCCATAACTAAGAGTAGATGTCCCAGTGGTTACCAGAAGGGGGAAAGGTCCCCTGTGGTGTGTAGAGATAGCCTTTCCTACAGTGTTTTTCTTCCAAAATTTACACATCTCTGGAAGCTTTGTTCAGGGAGCAAAGCATGGTATTGTGGTATTTCATGTTCAGTTTATAATTTTTGTATTCTTTAATACTGTGGAAAATGTTGCAGTTTGTAATGTAGCAATCACTTTTTAATTAGTGTGCTATTAATTCAGGCTCCACAGATTCTGATTTATGGGAAGCAAGCCTCAGTTATTAGTCTGTGCCATGTTTGGTTAAGCAATCCTAACTAGAAAATGGCAAACTGGGGTGCTGGTGAAGAAGCAGCAGCTTGTGAGCTGCAGGAGCACTGTTCATCAGAGCTCTACAGTAAATCTGACTATAAGCATATTTACACTCGATATTTGACAGAAACTGGTTTGCTCTTTCTGTTTTTGGGTGCTCCATGGATATCTGGATCTTCTCTCCTTGCTGCTTTTATAGTGATATGACAGCATGGGCAGTTATCTCTGCTATGCCAGTGGTTCAGCCACATTGTTTTAAAAGTGTAATAATTGTATCAAAGAAAACAAGAAGACTGCAATGTGTTTAACTGAGAGCTTTGTCATGTTGCAAATTGTATTCTGTTGCTTAGAAATCTATGTGCTGCTCAGCGGTATTTCTAATTGCCACGTGAGACAGTGTGTGAGCCAGTCACTGTGAGGCAGTTAGATAGGACAGGTCTGTTGTCCTGAACACCTGAATGTGACTGAAGGTGAAATGACCTATTGAATTCAAGAAGTTTTCAAGATTATTCTGAACTGGCTTATTGGTGATACTAATATGTAACTAAACTTCATTTTGTTTAATACTATTAGACCTGAATGGAAAAAAGTATCATTTTAGTGAAAGTGGAACCGACCATTTCTTTGATTTTTAATTATTAATTTTGTTTCTGTAGGATATACTCTGTACATATATAGAAACATACTAATTACAATAAGAATTATACTACGTCATCAATTTTAAAAAATGAAATAGTAAGTATGTGAAGAAAGGAAATATTTCAGTGAGGACTAAGTATATATCCACTATGAATCAAAAAGATGTATTCTTTTGTGTAAGAAAGTCTGATTAAGGTCAGCCTGTGAGCGGAAATGGCTGCAATCTGCAACTGAAAAACTGAACCACTGTCTGCACTAGAGATTAGAGCTGGCTTATTTTTATTCACATTTGGTCAACAGATGGTCCAACTGTTATGTGGGCATTCTGGCAATGTAGAAGTCTGCACATCAATGACAAAAAAACCATCATACGAATAAGGAAAATGTCAGTGGGCATCTTGGCAGAATGAATACTTCACAGCATCAGCTTCTCAAGAAGCAGCATAGCTGGCTGACTTGCAAGGAGAAAACCCAGTAAAACATCATATTATTGCTAAATTAGCCAACACCATTCATTCTGATAAGACTGAAAGAGCAGAAAGGCTTTAAGGCAGACATAGTTTCTATAAAGATAATGCTGTTGGCCTTTCTCCAGAGCAGTTAGCTAATATTTGCTGTCTCACTGGATTGTTACCTTAGAAATAATATTAAAAAAAAAAAATGATATGCTGTGGATAATTCTTCTGCTCAATTGCATTTGCAGAGAATGGTGCATAGAAGGTCCCAGTGTCCCCAAGCTCCAAGAAATGAACAGCAGCAGGCAGTTTCCAGCCTGATGTGCCTGGGAATACCAGCGTTTTTCAAGGCTGCTGTTCTGATGTGCAGCCTATCTGGCAATGTGGAGCAAGGTGTTAATCCTCCTCTCTTGCCTGCATGTCACCTCACATGTAGCCCACAACAATGTCCCTTCCCAGGCCCTCTTCCAAGCTGGGCTGTTTTTCCAGCTGTGTCTCCAGACTGAGACAGCTTTGAGGAAGAGAACAGAGAATGTGCAAATGGAGGTGAGGAAAACTGTTACTTCTGCACAGCTGAAGAAGTGCCATGGGAGTGAGAATGTGGATGAGGGAGAAGCAGGAGGAGCCGCAGTTGGATGTCACTTTTTCAACTTCTGTCTGGAAACCCTCCAACCCTCCTTCTTCCTTGCTTTGGCCATCACTAATGCTCTGACTTGTGATCTTTTTCCTCTTACCCATACTCACAGAGGTGAAACCTGCTTCAGTCCCATGGACTGGGCATGCAGTCACCTTCAGTGACATCCACTTTGCCCATAGGATTTAATTTACCTTGGTTGGCCTCACTAGTGCCTACAGTGGTCCTGCTGTCAGAAGGAGCAGAGCTCATTCTGCTCAGGAGGGTTAGTGCTGTTCTTAGCTCTAACATGCTCGGTGAATGGAGGAAGATCAAAGACAGCTTTTGATGGTAGCCGGTAGCACCTTCCAAAATGAGAGTGCAAACATTCTTTTCACTGATGGAACTGAGGTTGATTATGTTTTCCTGAGATGGTAATACCAGATTGTAGACAACACTTGCTTTTTACATCCCTTTGAAAGGGCAAAGAGGTGAATGTATTGAGCAGCTGTGCCTCCATAAACAAATGTGCTGGCACACACTGCTGCACCTATCAAAGAGAGTAAATACTGGTAATGTATTTGACAGTCTGTCTAAATTGCACAAAGCTGACAATTGGCTAGAAACACAGCAGTTTCTTTTTGAATCTGACTGATTTTGTTCCTAAATGACAGTAATTTTATCATGTTGTTTGGTTATAGTGTTGACAAGGTGAGCTTGTTGCTAATACTTGTTTTTAATTTTTGTAACTGATCTACAGTAGGATTTTAACAATGCACCTAATTACTGTGCATATTCAGAGATAAAAGAGTGCTCTTAATGTGTTATTCATAACATGAAGTACGAGAACATTATAAGGCCAGGATTTCCTTTAAATATTAATTTCATGGTAGCCATGGATGCATTTGGCTCTTGTAAAGAACAAAAACACTGAATGCAGCTCTAAATTTTGTTCCATGCAGTTGACTTATATAAATATTTTCATTCTCTAGAATGGAGGAAACAGTGAGAAATCTACTACAGAGCCAAGGATCCCCAGGCCAGAATGGAGAAGGAACTGTCAATATCATGAAGGCATATCAGGTAGCAGTGACTTATTACCTGTTTCCTTGTAATGAAAAAGTTCTATAAAACAGAAGTCTCACTACTGAGATAAATGTGTTGACAATGTTTCCTATTTTTGTTACAAATACTTAAAAATGATTGCTGATACCATCTACATTTTTCCAGGTGTTCTCTCATCATAGTCAAATGCTTTTTGTTTTTATTGACATTATTATCTGCAGTTGTTACTTTGCACAGCTTACGGGGGACAGTGAAACTCGGTTTGAAGACTTTCTTAAAGTGCTTGTTATTTTAAGTAATATATTCCAGCATCCCTAGAAGACATAGATGCTTTTGACAACTTGACCTTCACATTAGGATGGAAAATTATATCAGCTCATATTCTTACTGAGTTTGAGGTTTCCATATCAAACTGCATAATTTCCTCTTACTGCCTGTGGTACATGCGTTTTATTAGCCTCACTTGAGGTAGAGGGAAAGTGTCTCAGGACAGATTTTGAAAAAGCAATGATTTCAGAGCTTTTTGTATGGAATTAGGTCAGTTTGTGCTGTTTATGAGAAAGGAGAGTTGTACACTTCTCTAGTGTACTGCTGTGTTCTGGAAGCAGTGAACCTGAGGTGGTGGGAAGCCTCTGGTGGTGGAAAGTCCCTGGAAACAGGAATGATCTACAGCCCAGCTAATCAGATATTCTGCAAATTAGTCCTTTTTAAAAAACACTTGCTGAAGGCAGTTCTGTGCTTTATCTTTTTAAACAAAATAAGCATTTCTTATGAAGATATAAAATGCTGAAATCGTGTGTGAAAGTCTGTACGGGGTACCGACCCTTCTGATAAGACACTTTTCAAAAGGTTTAGTTACCACAGTCCTTTCGTACAGAAGGAGCAAAAATAAAGCCGTATAGCTAAACAAAAATGTATATTAAGAAGTATTTATTGCTATAATTGAATTTTCATTTTAAGCTGGGATTGAAGGGAAAAAGAATCTTTTAAGTTAACCTCCCAAAATAATCAATTTTTCTTGGTAAAATGATAGCCTGTAAAATTTAATTTCAGGATGAATTAAACTTTTTGTTGAACTCATAATATAGAACATTGTGCTTTCAGAAGCTGGTTATGAAAGCATCTGTATTTTACTCGCTACCCTTTTGGAATGTGAAACCAAAACTCAGTTCCTTCCTCTTAGTTGAGTTCTCTGCTCACTCCTGCCTCTATACAGTGGCTGTTCTGAAGTGGGCTTGGTTCCGTTCTCTACCTTGGGTGGATTCCTTGATTGTCTGTTTATAACATACAGTGTTCATGAAACATTTTATTGCCAGCTTTTCTATACAATGTTTTACCTTGGAAACCACAGTAAGGTGATACTACAGTTAGGTTTTAATTTCTTTGGATTTTATTTTTGAACTTGCAACAAGAGAGGAAAACTACTATTTTTGTTTCAGTCAAGATGAGGTGTTTTGTAAGTTTCTTTGGAGCCTACAGGCAGAAAATTATTAGCTGTGTGATCTTTTTGAAAGTGGAAATTTCATGCATGTGCTGATGCCCTAGAAGGGAATTAAACTGATCTTTCCAATTTCAGTATTTGTATATTTCTGTGTAAGTTTTCCTTCATGTTTTATTTGCATTATAGTTTTTGAAAAGAGAAAGGATTTCTGTTTTTTGGTATTTTTCTTTTCTTTTCTTTGGGGAACAGGCATTTGTTGTCACCTGCCAGTCACAAGAATGGTATCATGTTCTGTTTAGTGTAAAATCTCGTGTGTTTCTTTTTCAGTCCATCACAGGAAAAAGTTCTGCCCAGTTAGTGACATGAAAAGCAATTCATTGTTTCCCTTCAGCTCTAGCAGGCAGCCCCCTCCACCTAACACACATCTAATATTTTTTCATTTCTTTCTAGACATGAGGTTTTCTTTGAAGCTGTTGGGTAATAGTTGGGGCCCATTCCACAGACAGAGTTAGATGGAGTGTAGCCATCTCTGTCCCAGGACCTTCTGGGGTCCTGTTATTCTAGAATTGTTTTTAATCTTGTGCTTTGCATTGCATAACAATGTCCTTCTCTTCCTGTTCTCTTCTTGTTCTTGGGGAAGTTTTACTGCTTGTTTTAATTTTACTCATGGTAACTAAGTCAGCTTGTACTTTATCAATTCTCATAGCTTTTTATTGCAAATATGTGGTTTTCTTTGCTTATGAATTCCTTTTCCTAATTCATGACTCCGAAGCAATGCGTTTCCCTTTCCTGAAGGAATAGCTCATGTACTGCATCATGTACCAGTCTGTGATGAGTAAAATAGGTAAAAATATGAAATATTTCCATGAGCATTGTGGTTTTTCTGAATGTATCTTTGAATTATTCATCCTTCCATTCCCTTTGTTCAACTGTTATAACAAATTTTTGAAGAATTTGTTTTCTGAGAATTTCAAGGAATGGCTCTGTTCACATGGAAAACAGTGCATTTCAGCCCTTATACTGCTTTGTAGGCTATGAATAGGTTCACTTGTTGTATGTTTGTTACTCAGTGATGAAGCAAAAACTATGCAGTGAGTTAGGCAACAACCATGTGTAATAAAATACCTGAAACACTCATCAAAACATAGTTAGCCGAAAATCTGTGATCTGAAGTGAGAAACACATTAGTAAAGCATTGTAAGAATAATGAATATGTTACCAAAATCAACTGTGGAGATCATGAACAAACATATAATCTAAATATGTGATGAATTCTGTTATAAAAACTGATTCCACGTTTGGCAAGAAGCTCCAGTATTGTGATAGAAACTTTTCATTTATATCTTTTTCAAATGTGCCCAGACCACTTTTTGATGTACTTACACAGTAATTCACAAATGGAAATAGAACTTGAATATACAGCTTAGGTGAAGTTTCTTTATACCCTGATATATTCAGTTTTTTGGGAACATGATAACCATATTATCATCCTATATTATAAAATACAGATGTGATCTAACACAGGAAAAAAGACTTTTGACATGAACTCCAAATGGTGTGTGTATATATGTATATATATATATACATACACACACATATTTTCTTATAAAGATAGAGAACTCACTGAATCTGTAAATAGTACCATTGTTTTTAAAGCCATCCTTTATAATCATGCAGTTACCTTGTAGAAAGTATTCTGAATCATACCTGTTCTCTGTAATAAGGATGATAACAATCTCCACTCAGTACTCTTGAGAATCAGTTTTTAGTGCTGTTTCACAGCCATGTATTTTGTAACAAATGAGGACATGCCAGGAGATCTCTGTTGTGACTTATCAACATATGCCCCATATTGTCTGACACCACGCTAAGTTAGCTTTAGTGTGTGTACTCTGTTCAAATTAATGTCTGAATACATCTGTGCAATAAATGCTTTTGATCTATTGACCATTGTCTACATATTTGTTTTTTACAAATCTAATTATAGTTCTGGGATTTATGAAATTGAGTTCTTATTATAATATCAATAAGCCTGACTCCAGAATAAATATTGTTACTAATGAACATTAAATGTTGCACAGTGATCATGTCAGAGGAATAATAATAAGATAGAGCCTAGAGTGTACAGTATTATTACAATATTGTGTAATGTCTTGTCAAGATTCTTACTTTTAGCAAAATATTCTAACCCCTTCCATAGAGCTAGCTGCCCTACGAGAATTTAATTTGCTGGACTTACAGATGGATGATGTGATTCCTTTAGGGTAAATGATTAAAGAAGCAGGATTGTAAATAAAATTCTCTGTTACCATTTTGCATAATAATAACGTTGGGAACATTTATAATGAACACTCACATAAATGTGGATATGAATACTTGTGATTTGAATTCATGTGAACCATCATGCTTCTTGCTTAAATGTTTATATAATGAAAAGGTTCTAGTGTATGAGCTTTTATGTTTCAAAGAAGCATTATCCAGCTACAAGTAAAACTTTGAAAGGCCAAACCAATACCTTACATATTACTACTACTGTCATTCAAGCTACTACTATATTTTACAAGGAAAGTGATCTGCAGAGAGAACTGTGAGCAGTACTTCAATCCAAAAAGCTAAAACAAGCACCACTGCAGACTTTTCTTCCTAAGTTTGTGTTTTGGATATCAAAAACTAGAGTCAGTTCCCTGCTTGATCACATTACCAAATATCTAGAGTCTTACCTGGTTACAGATCATTCATTGTCTTTCAGATTTTCTTTGAACTGCTTTTCTGACAGTGTACAGTAATCAAAATAGATGAGGAAGAGTGTTTGTTGTAAGTTCATGATTTGTTACAATTCTGGAATTGTCAAGATGTGCAGTAAAGCTCAGGACAGACATGGCATCAGAAGGGAAGGACAATCTTCTGTTTCAAGCACTGTGTTCAGGAGATTAGATTACGATTCCTTCCTTTGACACAAATGTTTCTGTTTCCTTGAGCAAATACACTTCATCTGTCTATTTTTTTTTTTTACCTTTGTCTATAAGAAGATGGTAACAACATACCTTTTTACTCCCAGGTACATTTAAGATGACATCAATGTGTATGAAATGCTGTTTCTGATAACAGGAGCACTTAGAGCCAAATAATGAGTAAAAAAAGATAAAAGAAGACTTTTTGTATTTTGGTAGACTTGAAAAAAGGCGTATTTCTCCCAAACGATTTTGCTCAGCATACTATACATTATTACTATACTTCTAATAGGAAATGAATCAATTTCAAGTGGAGCTATCCTGTCTTATATTAAAAAATGTAGGAGAGAATTTTTGCTGTGGGGAAATGATTACTCATAACTGAAGCCTTTGCAACCTTTTCAGAGCCCCACTGTGCTTCTTTGAAGTAAACTTTCCAAAAGAATACTGCAGTGGGGAGCAGATTCTTTCCCCTGCTGGGAACTGATATCCTGGCTTTTACACAGCCTGACCCCATCCCCATCTAACATCATAGGCCCAGTCATCCCTGAGTGTCTGTGCTTGGAAATTTGTTGAGGAAAATGAACCCATTCTGAGGTCATTGCTGTTGAGTCATCACCAAGCAGTCTTGGTTGAAAGACTGAATGGGGTTTATGGGTAGACTTAATAGTGGGGTGCTTCAGATTTCTTTGGCTCTGGGTGTAACTGAGAGCAGGAGTTTGAGTCCTTCCGTATCTTTCTGATACTGGCAAGTGTCCTTTCTCGTGTTTATCCCTCTGTCCATTTTGGCACCCATCAGACTAAATCTCTATCTGGTAGCAGAAAGTTGAACAATT
Organism: Tragopan temminckii; assembly: GCA_028571105.1. Lineage (NCBI taxonomy): Eukaryota > Metazoa > Chordata > Aves > Galliformes > Phasianidae > Tragopan > Tragopan temminckii. The sequence continues at coordinate 15,568 of JAOWBP010081868.1, forward strand.
GTAGCCTAGGAATTTAGAGGGACTCTTCAAGCCAAGTAAGAGCTGGCTTTGTGGTGATGGGGATCTTTGATCTGGAGGGATGACAGGGTTTGGTAAGTAATTTCAGAAGCGATTTCATAGGTTTCAGTGTTATAAGAATGGCACATAGTGCCCCACGGGAATATCTGTCCAATTTGCAGGAGATCACCACCAGGCAGTAATCTGTTCATGCTGCAGCTTCACTGGAGTGGCTTTGTGCTTAAGAAAGTTCAGGTTCCATCTTTTTGCTAGATGTAAATATGTGTTCATGTGCCTGCCTTAGCTGCAAGTAGGAAAGGAGATTATGAAGACTTGTAATGACTCTTGATCCTGATAACTTCAATACAAGTATAAAATAATGTCAATTCTAAAAGACCTTCATCTCTCAGTTGTGAAGCCTGAAGTGTTTTGCTAGTTGCTTTCTGAAGTAGACATCTGTGAGGTGAGACTTCATGAATGATGCAGGCATATTTCAGGTGGCAATGTTGGCCAGATCAACCTGATTTCTTGTCGGTATGTTTTGTGAGAATCAAATGTGGAACAGTTGTTGAGGCTGTCACTTCAAACTTGGACAGACGTTGGTGTCAACAGCTCTATCATGAGAAAAAAACCTGTATCTGTTGCACTATAATTTTATCTTTACACAAAATTATGCAAGTTTAATGTTCAGGCCACTGATGTGTAACGTTTTATAGAAGGGACATGTCTTGAATTGGAAAAATGGCACTAGTTGAATTCCCTAGTTGAAATCCACATAGAATTTTTAATGCCTATTTCTATTGCAGAGAGGAAATATATCATTAAAATTAAACTCACATCTCTGGGGTGGAAGTGCACACAGGAGACTGCATCAGCCAGATCCCCTCATCTACGAAGGAGAATATTACAAGGCAAAGTCTGGCAGTTTTGTGCCTCCCAGGGAAGGACTGAAGCGGGGCCTCCCACACTCTTGGGAGCTCCATTAGAATTGTTGGACTGTCAGGGACATGAGGACCTGCTCTTGTTCTGCTTTTCCATGCAGAGAGATTCAGGACCAGCTCTGTAACAAATAATTCCTTGCAGGTTTTTCTTCTGGTGGCTTTCCACCAGTGTGCAGAGATTCTGTTAAATATTTGTTCCCATATTTAGCTAAATTGAGGTTGGATTCTTGTCCCCAAAGGAGGGTGATGTACTCTTCATACACTGTTCAAAACTACAGTTTTGTCATAAGGAACTTGTATGCAAATAGTTTTCCCCTTTTGATCATTTGTTTGTATTACAGCAACAAAGCAATGGAATTATGCTTAGCATAATTGAAGTCTTATAACTGAAATTTGCAATTTGTGTGCCTGTGTTTCTCAGAAAACAAGCTGCTTTCACCTTCCCAGGATTTTCTATATATCTATAAAAACAGGTAGTGAAGATTGACTGCTATGATGATTCTATTATGTATTATAATTACTGTAATTCTCCACTTATATTTTCCTTGACAATATAGTATTATTGTATTATTTTTTATCTTTTGCTTTATCTTTCCTCTAGTTTTTTTTTTTTTTTAATGACTGCACATGCACAAAAATCAGCCCATATACATTAGCTGAACCCTATGTGTATGAAACAGGCATAACAAATTCATAGATACTCTGGAAAACAAGATGATGAGATGATTCACAGCCTGACAGATGAAGATCATCCTAATATGTACAGAGACTTCTCATTTATGCACAGCAAGTTACCTGCAGCCTAAATCTTGTCCTTAGTGGTGTTCTTATGGCTGTCCTTTCCTTAATTCAGGGGTTTTATGTGAGAAAAGAGTATGGCTTTGACATACCACTGTTTAGTCATCCTAAGAGATTGCAGTAACCTCCTGGAGTTCACAGCAGCTATCAGTTTTCAGATAATCTTTCTGCTGTTTGGAGAGATGCCAGAATCTTTGAATATGAAGGCCAATTTGTTGGACTACTGCAGCGTGCTTGCCATGGCACCCAGTGCTACTTCCAGCCCAACTCTGACTCCGAATGGAGCAGTGGGATCCCCATGGAATTGTTATCAGCTTCCATCTGGCAGCTGCTTTCAGCGCTCCCAGGTCTGAGGTCTGTCTCCTGGCACTTGACTAAAAGATTTTAATGAGACAGTCTGGCCTGTCCCAAGTCTATCGGGATCCATGTTGGATTGCAGAAGCGTTTTGTTGACCTAACACTGCATTGCCCATCCTGAGCTGATACAGAAAAGGTTCTGGTTGAGCAAGAGGATCTAGCCAGTACTAAGAACCATCTTTATCTCCCTGATTCTGAGTGAAGATAATGAATAAGAAATAAGAGACCATTTATGTCAATCATTTGAATTCCAGTTTGTGTTCCTTGGTATTCCAAGGCTGAAGGTCAAGCCACAGAGTCATAGAATGGCTTGGATTAGCAGGGACCTTAAAGCCCATCCAGTTCCAACTCCCTGCCTTAGCAGGGACACGTCCCACTAGACCAGGTTACCCAAAGTCCATCCAACCTAGCCTTAAGCACCTCCAGGGATGGAGCATCCACAACTTCTCTGGGCAACCTGTTCCAGTACCTTATCACCCTCATAGTGAAGAACTTCCTCCTAATATCTAATCTAAACCTACCCTCTTTTAGTTTAAACCATTCCCTCTTGTCCTGTTGCTACACTCCCTGTTAAAGAGTCATTCTCCAGTTTTCCTGTAGATTTCCTTTAGGTGATGGAAGGCTCTAGTGAGGTCTCCCAAGAGACATCTCTTCAGTGTGTCCTTATGGGAGAGGTACTCCTCGTGATCCTCATGGCCTTCTCTGTACCTGCTTCAGCACCTCTGCATCTTTCTTTTGATGGTGGCCCCAGCCCTGGTTGCAGTACTCCAGATGGGGCATCAGAAAGGCAGAGTAGAGGGGATCAATCACCTCCCTTTCCCTGCTGGTCACCTCTCTTTGGATGCAGCCCAGGATACAGTTGGCTTTTTGGGCTGAAGTGCGCATTATCTTTGAAAATTATTTAAACATAAGAATGGACATAACAGTATACCAGTACAGATACGTTTATTCTGGAAATGATTTGCACTACTGATCAAAGAAAATACTGGTTATGTAATAATACACTTTTTTTTTCCCAAATCCCACAAGTCTCTTCTTAGGTCAGCTTCAGTACTTGTGCTCATGGTTTGAACAAGTCAGTTAATATATTGCTCTCATTCTAAAACATTAGTTAATACTCATCTTCAGATATGTTCTTTAGAGCTACTTGTGATATTCCCAAAAGAAACCACGTACAGAAAACTGGATCAGCAAGTATAAGTTCTTAGGGGACTTTCATGTGGGGAAAAAAAAAACAAAACCACTACCAACAAACAGCATTTGAACTGTTTCATTTCATTAAAAAGAGCAATTTGGCCTTCATCCAAGTGGTAAAAAGACATTATTAAAAACAAAATGTGAAAGGGTCGCAAAGGGAATAAAAACAGGCTTCTTTCTAACAATTTAAATCCAGAGTAATTCTATTGCCTTAATTACATAAAATTTACCAAATGAATTTTCTGAATAGTTTGGCTTGTTGGTACTTCAGTCAAGGATAGGTATTTTAATGCTGCCACTTCAGTCTAGTGTAGTCAGTTTAGTACTTACAGACTCATTCAGGAAAGTTAAAATGCTGCATATAGATTTGCTGAGAGGAAAGGTGATTACTTGAAGAGTGGTACTAACGAACCAATTAGTAAGGAGAGTACCTCCATAAAAAATCTTGGTGCGTATTCTCATATCACATACACACATATGAGGAAGAAACAGCTTAGCTCTTGAAATACCTTTTTTTTTCTGCTAGTGTCATTGCTATTGAATGTTGCTGAAGTGTTCCGTTTTGGAATGGTGATAGAAAACAAACACGCTGAGCATTGCCCTGCCATTTCCGTGCCTGAGACCCGCCTTGCGAGAGTCAAGTCCAGAACTGTCACTGATTTTGACAGCTGAAGTGCCAGGGAGGAGGGTGATGCTGATAATGTGAGTGTTTGTTTACTAAAGCCGGGATGGTGTCAACAGCAATAATTGGCCACAGGTTAGAGTAGCTCACTTCGATACCCAGGACTGACTTTCAGATGGGGACCTCTGAACAGGACATTCCATCTACTCTTACTGGTCTGCTAAGTTCACTTTTTAGTGATTACTGTGAAGGCTTTCTTTATTACAGTCCTCTTGATCCAAACTTTGTCTAAAATATGTATTTCTGATGCATGGAACATTGGCTGCAATGAAAGCATCATTGGGAAGTTTACTAATGTGACTACAGAATGCTCAGTAGGGGCGATAGCCTGTAAGATTGAATGTTTTGAGAGAAAAATAATATGTAGAACATTTGGATTGATAAACGAGTGGTAGGAGGCTCATATCAGAAACATAAAGAAAGTACTTTGTTCTCTTTTCCATCACCCATATTTAATCTAGGTAGTGTTATTGCTCACTACATTCGATCTGTAAGTCAAATCCAGAGATGAAAAACAAGAACTTCTATGTTTTTCCTGACAGTGGTAGTGTTAAACTGTGAAGAGTTTGGGGTGATTCTGTAGAACATTCTGATATACGTGCATTCCTTTCTTTTTCTTCAATTTTTGTCAGCTTCTTCTGAACAACAGCTATTAGGTAAACAAAAATGTATAATTATTGTATTTGCTGATGTTCTATATAAAGCAAAACTATGTTTTAGTCTGTGCTTCCGCTGGGAGGAAATGAAACATGAGAACAGCTGAATACATAGATACAGGTAAACTGGGTAAAAACAGAAGTTGTGTTCATAGCTTTGTATGAGAAATCATTTAGACTGTGCCATCTGGTTGTATGTAATTTTTTAAAGATTTTAAATGAACTGCTCAGTTTTTGGTTTTTTTAGACGTGGGTCATGGTTTAATCACACTGCCATTTGCAATTAAAGTGAATTAAAAAAAATATTGCAGATAGCCATATTCATGTCAGAGTGACATCAGTAACTGGTCTTGTACAAAGCATCTAATAGGAGACACTGTGAATTCATCACTCCTACTTCACAGTGCTATGACTTAATGTACTTAAGGTTTGACTAAATGAAACAGGTTAAAACACATCAGAATATACTGCAAAAGTGTCAATGGTCATTTTTAAGAGGCATTGAGCCACATTAAGCAATTCATTATGAGAAAAGAAAAAAGATTGTCAGGGAGAGAAAGGTGAGTAGGATGATGCTGGAAAACATTTTAAACCTTTTTAGAATTTTAAGTCAGTAGTCCTTGGAGCAATTGCTGCCTTTTTTCAGTTTGTGCAGTCAAATTGTTTGAGCTCATTGTGCATAGCTTGGGGCTGTTTTTTCGTGCAAGTACAAAGAAACCCTCATCTACTATTTTTATCTACATTGGCAGTCTGAACATTCTCTTTTCATATTGCTCACTTGCAGTGAAGAATAGTACTGAACACTAGGAGGTCTGCAGTGAAAATAGCACTGAGAGTACATAGTCTGTGAATATATCAAGACTATAGAATGGCCTTGCAAGATACAAAATTTGGAATTTATTATCACATACCCAATTCTGTATATGGTTTTGTAAATTGCAGCTGAGGTTTTGGAGGTTAACGTTGTGCCTTTGTGACAGCAGGAAAGTGTTAAAAGTGTACAGCTAAAGGAATCTGCCTGGATTACCAATTGAGTTAGTGAAATCCAAGACGCTGTATAATGCCTACCTGTTTTTGAAAGGCCCGGGGAAGCTTCTGAGACATGTTCATGGGAAGTGCTAAGTGGTTTGAAATGCTGAGCTCTAGTTAGCTTGGGCTCCACATTGGCTGGATTCTGGGGTGCATGCTACCACTGACTACATAATCTGTAGTAATTACACTGCAAAAAATGCTCTGTTTTTTCTCAAGCGTTTCTAAGCAATCATAAGCACTAAGTTAATGTGTGTTCTACATATATTTTTTTCTTGTGTGTGTGTGACTTTAGTGTGCTATTTGGAAAAATGCAGGCATTAATCAGAATAATTTGAATTTGTAACCCTTATAAAGTCATATACGTACAATATACAATATATATACATATACACTTCAGAAGTTGAAGAATTAAAAAGAATTTTAAAAGAAAAAAAATGAACTCTAGCATCACAATCTGACATTGTAAATAGGCATAGAGATAGTTTGAGAGATCTTTACTGCATTGCATCCAATGCAATGTGGAGGAATTGCATCCAATTCTGTGGAGGAATTTGTGTTAATCATATGAGCATGATCTTCAGCTTCTGTAAGTAAGGATGCCATTTCTAATTATTACGTGTCAACTTCCAGACAAACAAGTCATCATCAAATGCTCATTGAGAAAATCAGCATCTCAAAGATCTCAATCTTTTTAAAATTCTTGTTTGGCTCAAGCAGAATTTTGTGACATGACATTGGGAAATATTGCTCTTTATAATCAGGACTGTAAAGTACAGATTCATTTATAACATGTTATATTACTGTAGCCACTTCTCCAGTGAACTTTGCGATATCTCTGATTCAGGATCCTCTGGATAACCTGTTCCAGTGACCATATATCAACCTTCATGTTAAAAAAAAAGATCATGATCGTGTTCTAACGTGTTCAAAAAGATCTTCTCATCAAGCAGCTTTCAAGAAGAGCCTTGCCTGTCTTCTCTGCTCCCTGCTATCAGTTGCCTTTCTGTGCAATTGTTTCCTGGCCTGCATTGGTGCATGAGGTCCTTCCTTCCTCAGTGTGAGGCTTTCTATTTCTCATGATGGCAGCTATAGCATAGGCTGTGCTGCAGCTGCTTCTTTTTTTCACGTGTTCAATGAGATCTCCTCTTGTGGCAGCTTGGTTAACAGTGTTAAAGATTTCTGTTTTCTTAAAGGTTTTTAATTTGTATAGGTGATTCCTGCATTGTAAAATTGCAAATTAGGAAAAATTGGAATGTGAGGTGCCTGAGGAGCTATGCAATCATTTCACATAATGTGTTTGTCATTTCTACTAGAGAAGAGCCCTGATTCCAATTAATGCCCGTTCATTTTTTTCATTGTAAAAAAGAAAATCTAGAACAGATTTCTTCTGAGCTTTTTTTTTTAATTATTCTTCGTGTCATCAGACTTCTAGCCTTCTTGTTTTCATATTTTGTAGATGCAAATTGAAATATTTTAAACAGGATTCATTTTTTCCACCTTTGCACGTGTGTATGCTGTAATTCCTAAAAAGCAACATAAGAATGAAGAAAGGGAAGGAATGGCAAGCCAAGATATTACCAGTGAAACTTTAAAAGTACAGTTTTGAGGTGGCAGTGGGTAAGAAATAGCTGGCTAAGCATCCCTTTGACATTTGTCTGTTCCTTGAAAAGATGACTTCTTGAAGGAAGGGCACTGAACTCAGCTCCCAGTGAGTAACTGGGTCCAAAGGCTCAGCTTATTGCCTATCTGGTAAAAAGGAGGAGGTGGTTTCTGAAATAACTAGTTTGATGTCTTTCATCTTTTTGCAAGTTTCCATATGATCTTTCCTATCACTTTGGTCATTCTTTTATTTATAAAAAGTGGAAACACTTTCCTGTCCAGTGCTCTCAAAGGTGGGCAAGACAGGCTTTAAATACTCCAGGAAAGTTATCATTTGGAATTCCAAGTATATTTCCTGTTCTCTTAATTTATTGTTATTTTCTACTTCAACTAACTGAAAGCCAACTTTGTAATGAGTCTCAGTCAGGTCGCTGCATTGTATGGCTTCATAGATCAATGTCTTCAGTGATTTATATCTTCCCATTGATTCTAGAAAGCTTGCCATTTCCAGGATGCCGGCTGTGTTTTCATCTGTTGTTTTCTATTGGCTGTAGGACCTGCAGTGTTTGATCAAAGGCTTCATCATCAGTATACTATTTGTTTGATTTATAGAGCAAACTGAGTATGTAGAAATAATGGTCAGGGTAGGATGTCATTTTAGGATTTGCACCATACTGTTGGTTTCAGGAAAGCAGCAACAGTTTAAACCAGCTTGAGAAGCTTCTGCAAGATTGGACTAGATAGTAAGTTTCTCATTAATTTCAGTGGGAACAGGTCTGCAGGGAACAGCATAATCCTGGTTTCCTTATAGAAAGATTTGAATATTTCATATTCTTATTGTCTCTTTGTTGACATAGAGTATTAGAGATGTCAATGAAGCTTTACTGTAGAATTCTCATCAGGCAGTTCGCATATCAGTATAGGCTTGAGTCTTGAATTCTAATTGCTCTGGGGAGATCAAGAGCGGGGCTCTGGTTTGTCTTTCATTGCTATTATTTTTGCCTGCCCAACTTACTGCCAGAGCACAGTTTCCACCTGGAACCTCTTCATAGAAATGAAACTGCATTGATCAGCCGGGTAGCATTTGCTCTGCCTTGCTGTACTTCTGACCTGAGAGTATATTGCTCTTCAGCTTGCAAATCCAGCCCGACTTTAATTGCTCAATACATGAGGCATACAACAGAGATGTTTTAGAAGTTTCAAACAGTGGTAACGCAAGCAGTGTAGGAATCTAGGGGAAAAAAAAGAGCAAGCTGTTCTATCCCATTTTTTTGCTAATTGACATCATGTAGAAGACCCATATCTCCTCCTGGAAGATTCTCTCTTCTGCCCTTCTCTGCCTCCTCCTTGCAGCAGCTTTCTTTGACATTAGCAGGAATCTGTCCTACCCAAAGCCTTTGTCATCTTCCCCTTAACTTGATTTTAAGCACAATTTATATTTATTCTACAGCTTTTCCAGATAGAGTTCACGATATACACTGGTTTATTAGTAAATGTGTGAGCTGTACTTACGCATTCAAGCAGAGGTAACAGTATTAAACATTTAGAGATATTCTCGTGCACATCATAGGATATCACAGGATATTTATTCTTGAATATGCTACTACTGTGCCAAGTTCATCAGATTTTGTAATTAGAAGATGAATGGGTTGCTTCCTTAGGTGATAGATGTTGGGGATTTACTCTGATTGAAGTTGCATTACTCCCCTTCTGTGATGAAATATCACAGGCTATACTTTCTTCTATCTCTTCCTCATATGTGAGCCACATCCAGGATGTGTCTCTCTCTCTCTCTCCTAAAAATAACTGTTTGTGTTTGAAATACAACAAAGAGGTACCTATGTTAAATTAGGTTTTGAGTTCATTGAAATGCACTCATCAAGATAACTTGAAGGGAAAATGGTTTAATGGCTCTTTTATAGATGCTCTATCACTGTGCCGGGGAGTAGCAAGCAAGAACAAAACATGACTATACTTATGGTTCCTTTGTGATCATGACAACAGTAATGCTGGGTGCCTGATGGAATGGCTCTTTGAAGTAAACTTTCTCAGGCTCTGTGCCTCATGGATGGTGTCAGAGTATTCACTGAGTGAGCCCATAACTTATAAAACTGATTTTATACAGTGCTGATTTTTAATTCATTTGTGTTTATGGATTTTAGTTAAGACAATGCTTTGCTCTTGAAGAGCTATCAGATATTTGCAGTTATTCAAGTTAGATTGATTCTTTGTGAAAATGCATGTTTTTTTGCTTAGATAGAATTTTTGTTTTGTGCTTGTAATCTTGATATTTTACTTGCTCTTTGATGTATAATTAATGGTATTAGAGGGATTCAGCATTCAAACTTAGGATTTTTATAGACATCTTTTAGAACTAAACTAAAGAGCAGCAGCTAATAATATGCAATCTGACTGTCCTATAAGAAGTGAGGGCACTTCCGAAATTTTGCTGTCAGTTGTATGTTAGTGTGGATCTTAAAATCAGCATTTGGGTAATAGTTTGGTTTTTAGGCCAATATTTAGCAGCTCAAATATTAGCTCAAGATGATGAAAAAGTTAAATATATTGAGCATGATGTTTGCTTTTCCTTAATAATAAACTACTTTATATCTCAGTGTTTCCATTGAAAGATAGTATGTTCAATTTTCATTGCAACTTCTAAAGAAAATTCAAGTTATTCTATTAAAAAAAGATGAGGTCCAAGCTGTAAAAATCTAATGTAAGTGTAGTAGTTCATTTCTGTATACATTTTTGTTGATTTGGCCTAGCAGTGTATTTAACAAACCCTTCGTGACTCCATTTAGTAAGTACAATAAGTAGTAACTTCCTCTGTCTTTTTTTTAATTTGTATAAAGGGAGATCTGAAGATACCTGTATAGTTAACTTCATTTCTTCCTGTGAGTAATGACTTTTTAAAAATTGTTTCAGGAAAAGCTGTCAGAAGACAGTAGGAAATGCAAAGAAGGTATGGAAAAAAATCATACAGCAGTAGATGAAGATTCAAGAAGTGAAAGCAACAGCACTGAAGAGGAAAAAGAAAAGACAAAATTGCTATTGGAGCGTTTGAAAGCTCTAGAGGTAAGAAATACAACAGTTTCACACATAAAAACCCACTCTGCCCCCTGTCATATTCATTTATTCTCACTGAATCCCCCCTGAAGTATAAATCTAATCTTTCACAGTTCACCTATACTCATGTTAGGTTCTATAACCTTGAACATAACTTCAAGACCATGTTGATACTGGACGGGGTGCATCTATGGGGCAAGAGTGTTCTTGGCAGCGGGCTGGCTGGACTTACTAGCAGAGTTTTAAACTAGAATCAGCTGGGGAAGAGGTTGTATATCTGAGTGACAGAGTAGAGCTAGGGAACACTGCCACTTTAGGAAGCAATGGGGAAATACCTATGAATTGTCTCAAAGAAATTAGGGAGGGCTCCTCTACAGTGGTAATGTGTCCAGTAGTCCAGCTGAAGTGCCTCTACACCAGTGCAGAATGGGAAACAAGCAGGAGTTGGAAACCACAGTGCAGTTACAAAATGATGACCTGATTGCTGGCATGGAAATGTGGTGGGATGAATCACACAACTGGAATGCTGCAGTCAAGGGCTACAAGCTTTTTCAGAGTGACTTGCTCTCTGTCACCCAGCATAAGAAATGAAGCAGTGGAGGCAGGATGCCCACATGGCTGAGGAAAGACCTGCTGGTCAAATTGAGAGGTAAGAAGGAAAAGTATAGGCAGTGGAAGCAGGCAGGTGTCGCCTGAGAAGAGTGCAGGGATGATGTCTGGACATGCAGAGAAAGACAGCGTCCATTTCATGGACATTCCTGGGATCAGGAAAGACAGTGCACACATGAAACTAAACTTGGCAAGGGATGCAAAGAGTAGCAAGTCCTCAAGCGATAGGAAGTTTCTCAGTAATGTCACAGCCTTTATCAGTTGTGGCAAACTGCCCAGATATATAGCATAACATTTAAGCCTGACAGAATCTAGACATGGAAGGTGAGTGAACAGATCCCCTCACTGATGTCAGTGTTATGCAGAGGCTTGTTAAAAACATATATTAGTGAATTCCAATACATCAATAATTAATCTACATAAATAGTGTAAGTAGCTATCAAAGTAGAAAGATGAACTGCAGAACCATCATTAATTGTGATCTAAGATAATTAAAACAGAATGTTGTTAATTGTGTGTTGCTTAATGGCATGTATTCTTGCACTTGTTTTTGTCTTGAGGAATGTAAATAGTGATGTCAAGGATTCTGTGGTTTATTAATTGTTACATGCTTTTTTTTAGTTATATGCAATTAACAGTTTGAATCCTTTAGTATATGCAGAGTAATTACTTTAAATATTTTATTAATCTGTATAAAAAGGAGGGAATTGCTGTTTGCTAGTTCCTGTGAAGCGAGTGTCAGAATCTTAAATCTTACTTTACACGATTAGATATTACTGCAAGATCCACAGTTAATAAAATCAGTAATTCTAGTAAAATACTTAGTGAAGTTGGTCTTCCATCTGTGCACTGTAGAGTCTGAAGGCTGCCTATAAATGACGTACTGAAAGTAAATGAAAATATGAGACCCATTAGTAGTTTTTATTATAATTTCATTAATATCAGCACTTTAAAAAATCATATCTCTTTATATTACTTTGTTTTTTATTCATTCTGTTTGGTTTTTGACAAGTTTTGCTTGTGCCAGGATGTAGCCTAGTCTGTTAGAGCATCCATCCTTTCATCCTACCTATCTTACTGCTGTAAGGGGCTGTAATAAGGGACTGTATATATACATGTGCACATATATATGTGTATTTAAAGGTAGTTTACAGTGTTCA
>JAOWBP010081911.1:0-27657 GCA_028571105.1 Tragopan temminckii
AGTAGAATTGATTTGCCTTTTAGGTGTGTCTTTCATGGAGGCGGGGGATCTCAAGATTATTTGTGAAAGTTCAGAGCGTTTTGTGAGCAGATGATGGAAAAATAGGATCCTTGAATCCACAACTGAACATTAAAAGTAAAACAGTAAAAAATGTCAATATTTATTTTTACTACTGAAATAGTTTTCACTACCAAAAAAAATAATCCGATTTATGCAAGCGTCAGCTCCCAAAAATGAACAATTCATGACAACGAGTAATCAGAAGTAAAAAAAAGAAACAGATAAAAATCTCAGAGATTTTGAAAGAGAATATAAGCTCCAAAAGCTTCAATTCTTCCTAACAAAAGTCAGAGACATTTAAAGTTACTTAACTAGGCCATACTCAAACAGAAGTGGAGTTGACACAGAGACCACTTCTGTAGTCGTTCAAAGAAGCATGTGATTGCATTGAAGAAACAATTTTCCCAACAGACCTTCAAGCAAAATAGGACTGGAAATCTTTACCACAAACCACACTAACTATCTCCTCATTGCAAACTATTATTCAGACTTCTGGGAACCAGGCAATCTCTTGGACACCACCGCAGCAGCCATCATACAGACTGAAACATTTCAAACATCCAAAACTGTGGCAATGAAGCCCACTCTACATATTGTGATTTGTGCAGTTTACCAATGAATCTGATTATGGTGAACTTCACAACACCAAAATCTCGCAGTCAGTCAAGTAGCAAAGCCTAACTGGCAATTAACATGGCCAAAATTATATGAAAACCAGGCTCTAAAACAGGGACAAAACAGAGAGCAATACATAGTTGAATGCAGAAATATTCTGAAATCCTACAGGTTCCCTTATAACTATCCTACACAGAACTTGGTGTGGACACAAGTGAGAACTTTGGTGCCATACCAGAGCTGACCAAGTAGAAGATAAAAATAAAAGAAAAATAAAAAGACAGATGTGCAAAGATCAAAGTCTCTGGTGATCAAAAAGGTGAAAGATGTGAAAGATTCAAACTCTAGAATCATAGAATCAAATACCTCTGCAAGAGAAAGGCTATCTGCTGAAAAACGTTCAAGCAGAGGGAAGACTTAGGTATAACCTTTTGCCTAGAATGAGCAACCCAAATTTGACTCAGTTATTCTTGACTCGAGTTGAGTTCTAGCTTTTGCCTTAAGAAGAACAGATCTAAGAAAAACGCATTTTTTTTTCCTCATGTTCTTGCCCAGAAAAGAAGAAAATGGTCATTATGGGTAGCTTATTCCCTCTGTCACTTAGGATGCTTACAATTGCCCCTCACACTCTGCACAGCTCTGTTTGGGTAAGAATTCATGTTAGTGAATGCCTGTGATGCAATTTGTTTCACACAAGCTTCTAAATACCCTCTTGATTTTTTTCCACATTAAAGTGTCTTTTCTCCTGTTGATGAAATAATCCCCATAAATCTACAGACTTTAATGGCAGGGTAGATCATTAAGCTTGCATATTTTTGTGTTTAAAAAGCTCTGTTGCTTATGTCTAAGCTGTTATTTACCAGAGGAAATGGATAACTCTAACATACATACATTAAAAATTACCCTAAATGACTGCTGCAACCCAGTGGCTCCATAAATTAAATTAAAAGCATTTTTTATAAATCTTAAAAATATTTTCCTTTATTTGTATAATAAGCTCTTGAGCAATTTGCTTTCTTAAAAAAATGTTATTTTCCCCAGTGCCTGCAGACACTAGTTTGTTATTACTTGGTGGCTGGCATTAATCTTAATGATTAAAAAGCTGGGGAGTAGTTAGCTTAAAAAAAAAAAAAAAAAAAAAAGCACAGAGATTCGTACAAATACTGTATGAATTGATACAAAAACAAATAAAAAATAAAAGCAGGCAAATCAAATTTTGGTAGCCCATCTCTGACAAAGTTATTCTAACAGTTTCCTCAAGAATGAAAAGTGATATAATAATTGACAATTGGGCCAGGCTCAATAACAGTGTTTTAAATTTATGTTTTAGAGTACTCTCCATTCTTATGTGCCTCTCACATTCCAGCATTGTTCAGCATGCCAGAACAATAAAATCACCCAACTCAAGCTTGGATGTTGAGCCCAAGATAGCTCTGATAGAAAACACCTGCCAGAAAAAGAATATTTAGAAGAGTGCTTCTTAATAATAGCAGGTAATAACTGCTGAACACATTACATTTGACCCTTCACAGTTATTAGGAAAGGAAAGCAGACACAACAGAAACTGCCATGATGGAGAGCTCAGGATGTCCCAGTGACTGGACTCTGTGCTGGAAGGACACATGGTTCCACTTTTCTGTTGGCTACTGATCTAAAGCTTCATTTTGGAGGAGGAAGATCACCTCTCTGGGTTGTTACCCATCTCTTCTTACCACAGGCTTGACCACAAGCAGTTTTGATGGTAATTGTAAATTGAAAATGACCAAAAGAATTTAGAACCTCTGGTTGGTAGATTTAAGTTTGTACAAAGCAAATTTAAACAACACAGTCTTGGGGAGAAATGCTTACATCCACTTATCATGTGAGGATACGCTTGCCTGAGAAGTGAGGTGCATGAAGCAGCCCATGACAACTTCATGATGCTGCCTCTCACACACTGCTTCCTCTGGGAGTCAGGTCACCGGGGCTGGTGGCAGTGTCGGGGACAGAAAAGAGATAGTGGATGGTGGGGGTACCAAAGGACTTTCAGGAAATGAGGAAATCTGACAAGAACATAGAAAGAGCTGTCCAATTCCCTGAGGCTACTTTTCTATTCACTATGTCACGCTGGCTTTAGATTTGAAGTGCCCTTTCATAAGAAAGGACACACTGATTATAATCTGGTAACCAACTACAGAAGACAAACAAGCCTTAATTAGGACGATACAGAAAAAATAAAAATAAAAAAAAAAAATAGGGGGTTGGATTTAACTTACACAATTATCTTCAGTTTTGTATTTATATTCCACTTCTTTCATATTTTTCAAATTCAGTGTCTTTGCTCTGTAATCAATACATACAGAAAATATGTGAGTCAAATCATTAGTAGACTTGAACAGAAGGAGCAAGATACCCCAAAACCGTAACACAGAAGTTTAAATGTATGGCAATTATGACAATTCTTTGATGATCAGAGGGCTGGAGCACCTCCCCTATGGGACAGGCTGAGAGAGCTGGGGCTCTTCAGCCTGGAGAAGAGAAAGCTCCTGGGGGGACCTCATTGTGGACTTTCAGAACCTGAAGGGGACCTACAGAAAAGCTGGGGAGGGACTTTCTATAAGGGCAGGTAGCGACAGGATGAGGGGAAATGGCTTTAAACTGGAAGAGGGCAGATTTAGACTAGATATTAGGAAGAAATTCTTTACTGTGAGGATGGTGAGACACTAGAACAGGTTGCACAGTGAGGCTGTGGATGCCCCCTCCCTGGAAGCATTTGAGGCCAGGCTGGATGGGGCTTTGAGCAACCTGGTCTACAGTGAGGTGTCCCTGCCCATGGCAGGGTAGTTGGAACAAGATCATTTCTAAGATACCTTCCAACTCAAACTATTCTATGATTCCATGACAATACTATCCATATATATTTTTCTGCGTATTTTTCTGCTTATAAAGCTTATTTATCATAATAATGCAGTCAAAAGAGTAAATGGCAAATTTCAGAATTACAGTACATCACTTTGCAAATCTAATAGAATTTTATTTTATTCAACTGCAAATAATAAAAATCTTTATTTTAATTTTCATTACCATTTTTTATCTGGCCAGAGAGCTAGTCTCAAATCAAGGTAGCTAATACATAAACTACCACTTCAAAAGTTCAGAGATTTAATTAACATTTTCTACGTTTAATCTTTAAGGATGACTTATTTGCAGTTAAAACTGGTGCATGTCTGTATGACAAAGCAGAACGCTGCACTCTAGCTGTCAAAGTGGAGGACTCAGTTGGAAAAAACAGTGTACCTATGCTCTCTATATGGTCAGTGGAAAGTTGCTTTGAACAGGCAGTTCAGTATAGGACTTTCTGCATCCATACATCCTTTGCAGGAATACATTAAAGTGCAGAACAAGAAGTCTATAAAGCTAGCTGTATCTGAGATCTGTGCCTAAAGCTAGGCAATGAGAGTAATCCCAGAACTAGACAAGGCAACGCACAGGGACTATTTGCAAGTACTGGGGTTGGCTAAATGAGGCTTGCAAAACTCAGCTGTTCTTTCTTGTCTGTATAAATCTTAGTGTAGCTGCTGCTGTTTTTAATGCATCCTGATATGTAACATACCATGTCCAGTACTCTGGTGTCTGAACAGAGATTTCACAATAAATCATCAAGTTATTTTTCATCCTTTAGCTTCTAACTCTTTTGCAACAGTCATTAGGCAGAACATGTTCAGCCATGACTGGCTGACTTACTGCATATTCTCATGATAACCTCACCTGTGCAGTACAATTTTTAAGGTTGTTAGCTCTTTTGGTGCCCTTAGATTGCATGGACAATCCTGTACAACCTGATGGAAGACCACACCAATCAATGGAAAGAGTATTACTTAGTTAACAAGTGCAGGTTCAGACTGAGGTTTTGGTCGGACAACAGAGGATCCTACATTTTGTGTCAAATATCCCTCCCTTTTCTGTTGCAGATCAACAGACATCCAAATGTGTAAATAACATGGAAACTTTCCTTTAGTAGAAGAATTCACCAGTAGTTTTCTGAGCAGCAGGGGGTTACCAGTAAGGTTCTGATTGTTTCAAGCAGAAACCATTTGCTATAATTTGCAATTTTGAGCTATTTTCATGCTGATTCTGCAAATTATTCTGTAAGAACAGAGCTCTGCATAACTTTAACAAGCATTTAATCGAGCTGTCTATATTGTATTTAATTCCTGTGCAATTAAATGTTCTTGCAAACAGCTGCCTGCAGGCAGCAAGTCATTCATAGGACTGGTGAGTTATGGATTAATTCTGTAGTATGAAATGATCATAAACCCCAAACGATGTTTTTCCTTTACTCTTAATCAAAGTTAGCAACTGTAGTATATGAAAAAAAGAATATCTGAATTTGTTTTAGCTCTAAATACTTCATCCTGAGTTCTCTAATTCATAGATAGGATCTATAAAGCAAATGTCAGGCATTAGAGAATGCCATGCAATTATCTTTCATTAATGTGTTTTAGCAAGGCAAATATCAGCTTGCAACTCCTATGCAGTGCAGTATCTAGAAGTCGATAAAGGAGCTTTGTTACTAAGTCTTGCCAGAAATATTCTTCACAAGTAAGAGTATGAAATGAAAGAAAAATGTATTGTTGGCTATCTTGATGACTTTGTGCTACTTTCACCTAGTGAGTGAAAGAGATATGTACTACTAGGTGGTAGTACATATCAGCCTGGGCAGGAGTTGGACCAGATGGCTTCCAGATGTCCCTTCCAACCTCTGCCATCCCAGCATTCTGTACAAGTGAAAACTGAGATTTCACTGTTAAATTTAGTGTAGTGTAGGTATATCCCAACAGTGAAGCAGTGTTCCAGAAAGAAGACATAATTATGTGCTACTAGAACATTTCAATAAATTACATCTCACCTGGGAAAGCGGAAAATCACAATTACTATCGTGCAGACAACACCATACAACAATCCCACGTTAGCAGCAAAGCAGATTGTGAACACGTAGGTAGTAACCCATATGCTCTTTAAGGAGGAAACAGAGATGATTAGATGATCATTTTGTAATGATGTACATCTTATGAGTTAGAAATAAAAAAACCCAGTAGTTTATGATAGGTGAACATTTAGATGTTTGAACTGGCAAGTATCAAAATAACATCTCTCCACTGTAGAATACACGTAACAGGACATCCTCCTCTTTCTGATGCTCACAGAAGATCATTCTGGAGGTCCTTAAAATAGTACAAGTAGTTGTGCTAGCAGCACAATGGAATGAACTAGGTTGCTTGGTTAAAACTATAATTGATTATTCACATTGCAAGTTATTGCTACTTTCTTTGCAGCACACAGCTAAAATCCTTCTTCCTTTTTACACAATGAAGTACTCTAAAGGTCACACACAGAGAGTTCTTCTCCCACTAATTACCTAAGTGGGAATTACAATTTGCAAGGAAGTTAATCAGAAGTGGCATTTATCAGAGTACAGCTGACTAAACCAACTCTATAACAATTAAAAATTATTGAGGAATGAATCAGTTGACATTAAAATGGTGAGTTTTCAGATTGCTTCCCCATCTTTCAATGTTTGATTAGCAACACTTTAAGTTCATTTTAAATTTAAGTTTTTTAAAAAATGCAAAGAATATTGGGAACCAAAGCTGCTTCAGAAAGGAATTTTAAATATTAAGAAGAAAAAATGTTGACATTTCAAAAAAATTGTCTAAATTTATTTTTAAGCAGAAAAGATTACTCATATTTCCATCCCATAATGCTGTATGTGACATAGAGATATCCAGATTTTTACATTAAAAGGAGAAAACTATAACTGACTTGATTTCTTATATTGCCCTGATGTCAAGGATATCCAGCATGTATTTCTTTGCCTGAGGGATCCTTCAGCAAAGACTGCCACCTTATCTTCAAATAAAAAGTGTTGAAGAATGGAAAGTATTTTCACTTCTATGAATATATTGCTCTCCACAGGTGTCTCTCTCAACCATTACAGCACTTTCTGATAACGTTTGCACAAGAACATATTGCACTGCAATGGCACAATCGCTGTTAAAATTATCCTTTCTGATGCTTTCACTGAGCTCAGGAAAGCCAGAGACAACAGCGTACTTTCATCCTAACTGCAGGAATTTTGCTCAAGAAGACTTCATAACTGTTATTTTATGAATTATAAAATGTAAGTCATACTGTACTAGTTCGTGCTTCATGATGCACAGAGGGGCTACATGAATCTACTGAGTAACCTTTTCCTCTCTCGTCTTCAAAATTCTTAATGGTTGAAAAATGTTTTGCAGTCTCCTCAATGACCCAGATGCAGAGGAAAGAGGTGGCTCATTCATTGAAACAGTTCTCAGTCTTCAGCAATATCTTAAAATGAGATCTTACACAAATTGTTGTGTAAACATTTGCAAAGAATACCTTCCTGAATAACAAATGTAGAGTTCTGACTGATCAATACGAAATTCATTCTACAACTTACAAAGCCATTACACAGTTACAGAGAAGCTTTCTGAATATGAAAGGGCTATCATAAGAACCACCGTTGACAGAACTTCAAATTCATTTGGATCAAGAATTCCAGTAAGAATGAACATTTGACAAAGCCTGACACCAAGCAATCTGCTTCTACTGCAGAGCCTTGTCATCACATTAGTCTCGATATCACATCTAACTAAATCTCTGCTGCATGACTTTCAACATTGTTCTTAGTGTCTTAAGAAAAAAAGGAAGGATGAAATCCAAGTAGAAAACCTACACAGGAAAAATCAAAGGCAGAATTTTTCAGGTAATGCTGAATGCCGAGAAAACTAGTTGAGAGCCCCTTTAACAGACATTAGTGTCTTACATCTTAACTGTATCCAGATTGCCATTTTACATAATATGAGCCAAAACAATCATATTCTCATTTGCCAATCACACTGCAGTGATTTATATTGGCCTTGAGTGAGTATTTTTTAGGTAGAGCATCATCAAACTGGTAGGAAAATGTTGATCTGCTAGACATTT
The DNA here is from genome assembly GCA_028571105.1 of Tragopan temminckii. Lineage (NCBI taxonomy): Eukaryota > Metazoa > Chordata > Aves > Galliformes > Phasianidae > Tragopan > Tragopan temminckii. Next base: position 7,666 of record JAOWBP010081911.1, read on the forward strand.
TTTTTAATTCATGTGTTATTGTAAGATTCAACAAGAAAGTCATAAAAACATAAAACCCTTCTTACTTCAATATGGTCAGTACATACTTCAGGAGAAATAGAATCTAGCCACTTCATTCTTCAAATCTTAGAGATAATATATTGTAGGTACATGCGCTTCTCAAAAATCAAAACAAAATCCAACTTAAAAATATGCTTGTACTGTATAAATTGAAAATATTCTAAAGGGAGAAAAACAAGTAGGAGACACAGATTTATGTTGAATCCTTCATATATCAGAAATTATTGGAAGTATTGGGAGATACTATGACTGCATACATGTAGCAGCTCTCTCTGAAACTCTTTAGGCAGTGTGTTTCCACTTAGAACTTTCAAATTCATGGGATCTACAAATACACCATTGAGGGGAATATGCAATAGGATCTTGGTGGGAAAAAAAAAGAATATAAATAGGAGAAATGGGAGAATACTCTCTAAATCAATGACTAAACTGTAATACTAAAATACTGCGATACTCAATGTTACTGTGCCACTTTGAAAACTGATAATGTACTACTTGTTGTAAACTGAGATGAACAACTATTGCCTGTACAGGTATGACTCATTTCACTTAACGTTAGCTATCTCCAGAATACATGTCTACAGCTGAGTGAGCAGTCTAAATGATCTATATCTATGATCGATAGAGATTTGCTCATCAGTGAGGGGAATTTAGAATAATCCTACCTGATTACATTGGTGTCTAGTTTAAGAAGAGATGAATCATATCCTAACATGGCTTCGCTGACCAGCCTTTTACTGTTTGTACTGTGAGGCTGTGAAGACTTGCTCCAACACTGCATGTAGCCAGGGGAATCCTATCAAAATCCTGTTCATTCACCATTTTCCTTGGCAGAGAAGGTGCTGGAGTTCAGGAGTAAGCTCAGACTGCAAGGAGGCTGTGTAGCACACCCATGCTCCAAAGTCCTTCTGCAAACAAATGACTGATGCATGCATATGTTCCTCAGAGTACCCTGCACCAAAATTCAGTATTCAAGCACTCAAGTGAAGTCCACTGCAGTGATACAACAGGAAATGCTTAATAGTAGAGTAGTATGATACTTTAGCATAATTTTCACAAGCATTCCATACTCAAGAGTTGGAGAGGGTATTTGTTTGTACTGACTGCCCTGGAGACAGATGGACTGATATAAATATTGTTAATTAAAACAAATTTATAAGGCAATCACACTCTCAGTGGATTAAGCACTTTTAAACCCCTTGCCATCCAACTCAAACCAGCTACAGCAAAAATAACGTAACTCAGGGTAGCATGTCTGCTAATGCTGGAGGGATAAAAAATCTCCCTAGTACGCCATAACTTAGAAACATTCATGTAAAATTATTATCATAGAAGAGCTAGCTTGCTTGCTACTCGGCAAAAGTTGTTTATACAGCAAAGCCTTCTGAGCTTTCTCATGAAGGAGGGCCCCACCATATTGAATACCTGAACAAACCTAAAAGGCTATCTCCCTCATGAGGATAAAATCGTAAAATGTTCTAAAATACATGAAATTACACCAGTGGGCTCCAAAATTCCATGAAAGACCTTCCCTGATCCCCCTACTCCAATCTGTTTTGACAAAACTGTTTGACAGGTTGGTGGCTTTGTGTCGGAAAACCCTCTCTGGAAAGATGCTGGAGGGCACTTGTCAAAAGTAAGACCCATCTTGTCACTACCTTAATTGTTGTTAGTATCATTCTTTATGCCCCTTACAAATTAAAATATATGCATACACATGCAATTAATGCATCCATAAGTACCTCTCACATCATGGTATCACAAAAGGAATGTGTAATTTTTACAATAAATTGTTGCTATTCTTTCTGCTTTTACAAGTCAAGAGTACAACTTAGCTGCGTCTCAGCTGTGGTCATATCCTGGCCAAGTCACTCATACAGTGAGAGTGCTGTTAGAAAACCTCATTGGGCTTTCTTCTTGCTGGACGTGGTCTAAGTTTGCTGCACATTACAGATAAGCAAAGTGTTTTAAGTAAATTTATAGATGGCATAGAAGACAACAGTGATAATTTAAAAGGTTGAAACATAAAGAGCTTTCACAGAGAAAAATGACACTATCAGACAATGACATATCCAGTATTATCCTGGAGAAGATGGCAACTCCTGGCCTGAACAGCTGTACTCTTTGCTGGATAAAAATTCTGCCTGGATGGATAGGCCCAGAGAGTGCTGGTGAATGAAGTTAAAACCAGTTGGTGACTGGTCGTGAGTAGTGCTCGCCAGGGGATGGTATTGGGGCCTGTCCCGTTCAGTATCTCTATTGGTGGCCTGGATGAGGGCATTGAGTGCACCCTCAGTAAGCTTGCAGATGACACCAAGCTGGGAGAAAGTGTCAATCTGGGGGTAGGAGGTAGGAAGGCCCTTCAGAGGGACCTGGATAGGCTGCGTTGCTGGGCTGAGGCCAATTGTATGAGCTTTAACAAGAACCAGTGCTGAGTCCTGCATTTCAGTTATAAGAAAGCCCATGCATTGCTGCAGGCTTTGGGCAGACTGGCTGGAAAGCTGCATGGAGGAAAAGGATTTGAGAGCGTTAGTAGCTGGCTGAACGTGAGCCAGCAGTGTACCCAAGTGGCCAAGAAGGCCAATGGCATCCTGGCTTGTATCAGAAATAGAGTTACCAGCAGAAGCAGAGAGGTAACCATTTGTCTGTACTCAGCACTGGTGAGATTGCACCTCCAGTACTGTGTTTGGTTTTGGGTCCCTCAGTATAAGAAAGAAATCAAAGCCCTGGAGTGTGTCCAGAAAAAGGTAACAAAGTTGTTGAGGGCACAAGTCTTACGGGGAGTGGCCGAAAGAGCTGTGGTTGTTTAGTCTGGAGAAGAGGAGTTTCAGGGGAGACCTTATCACTCTCTACAATGACCCAAAAGGTGGTTGTGGTGATTTTGAGGTCAGCCTCTTTTTCCGGGTAACAGCAATAGGATGAGAGGTAATGTCCCCAAGTTGCACCAGGGAGGTTCAGGTTGGATACTGAGAAAAATTTATTCTCCAAAACAGTGATGAGGCATTGGAACAGGTTGCCCAGGGAGGTGGTAGAGTCACCATCCCTGGAGGTTTTCAAGAAAAGGTCACTAACGAAGTGACATGGTCTAGAGCAGTCACAGGCATGGGTTCTAGTTGGATTAGATGATCTTAGTGGTCTTTCCAACCTTAGTGATTCTATGATTCTAATTTCTACTATTTTTTCTCTTTAAATGCAGTAATGTTTCTCTGTTGAATATTCCAAATCTCTTATATATAATTGTTTAACTGAAATACTTTTCCCTGCATTTGGTCATTTCTAAGTCCAACAGTTAACCGCAAAATAATATTTTTCTTTGGCACTCCTTTATGAATCTTTGTCTAGTTTGAATAACTGCTCTTCATCTGGGACTTTCAGTCTTAAGAACATAACATAACAAGAACATTACTGACCTTTTCCCTTACAAAGGGGGAACTTATTTAGCAAGAAAAAAACAGGCTTGCAGGAAGGATATGGAAATCAATTCTTGAATTGATAACATGAAAAGAGAGATACACTTAAGAAGTCCAGATCAACTTTTTGGTAGTTCTCCAAAAAAGAGGAAAAATTCAAGAGAAGTCATTTTCAGGTCAGTGTACAAAACACAGATAATTCAGGGAACAACACCTTGGAAGCATCCAAAATACGAAGACATCAGAGGGAGGAGAAATGCTGTATTGCATACAGTTATGTATATGTACAGTTCTTTTACAATAAATATCAGTAGAAAAGAGGAAGCTTAGATCTGAAATGACTGAAGTCATCTAAGAAGATGCTGGGACTGACAGAAAACCTTCACTGAAAAAAGAGACCCTCATATGAAAGTTGTGAGTGACAGAAAAGGACTCTGGAGCAAGAACCATGAGATTCTAGCTGGAAAGAAGTTGAATGTGATTTGAGAGATGGGATGTAAAAACAGGATATTCCTGAGGGCTGATAAACACATTGAAAGAAAACTGAAATAAATATATGTAGTAATAACATATTGTATCAGCCTGCTCCTTCAAACTTGGCTACTTCTAAACATTAAATCTGCAAGAAAATGCAATCCATGGCTGAATTGAGAGATTTCAAGCTACCTTTTATATGTCAAAGGATTATGTTGTATAAATCACTAATCATACAGTAAGTATTACTCATCCTGTTCATGTTCATTAAGAAGTTTAAGTGTGAAGGAACAAGGTAACAAAAACTGTAATGATCTGTTTCCATGCACTATTTGCCAGACACATGAGCATAACAAACCTGTCTTCTACGTTACATAATACATATCCCTTAAAGAATCATTTCCAGAACAGCTGCTAATTATTTCCAAATGTTTCGTCGGTATTTTTTTTCTTCAAAATGCTCTGGATAACCTGGGTAATGGAACTGATTTGTTTCCAAAAGGCTGTCAGTTCTTGGGTGAATCTTTCAGGCCAAAATCAACACTACTGAAGTTATTCAAATCACTGTACTTAGTGGGGCTCCTCAGCCTAGGCAGCAATGTAAGATCAATGTTTGTTGTTTTATTTTAGATTAATGCTGTTTAAAGCAAGATGATTTATCCTGTCAGGCTAAGGACTGATGGCACAACTACTTGAAGATAAATCATTCTTCAAGTATATTCAGTCAAAAAGATAAACCCAGGAAGCTCTCTCTCCCTATAACCTATCTTAAAAATCATAACAGATGCCAGAGATGTTATAACTATTCAATCATCCTTTTCTGTCAAAATCACAAGAGCAAAAATCAATCAGGTTACTCTACCTATAAAAATGCATCAAGTCTAGCAGAATATTCTGCTGAAAAACTTCACTTATGAAATCAGTGTATAGTTGGAGGAGCTATAACTCCCTCATACCAATTTTCTGAGGCCTACTATCCCCAAAATAATTTTTGATCCACACCATCCAATGTTTTTATCACTGGATTAGAATGAAGACCAAGTACAGCACAAGTAGAGGAAAATATATTCAGAATTTTGCTTTTTGAGGAATGTAAGATTTTGTGAAAGACAGAGCTCTTCTTCTGGATGATACAAAACATGTAACTCTAGTCTTCTATCATGGAATGGGAGAAACATCAGGTTGTCAAACCTGAACAAAGCAGGGTTCACACAACTCTGCTTTCAACACTGAAATTGAGTACTCAACAAAAGTATAAAATAAAAAAAAAATACATGTTTTAATCAGCTGGAGTGACCATTACTGCAGGAGAATGCTAAATCACCAACAAAATCCAATATTATCTCCAGAAACCTTTACCTCCCACCACAGAACTGGGGAATAGGGCCAAAATACCTTTCTGAGTATTTGTTAATTGAAATTGCATGAACAGGAGTTACAAAATCATTACAGAATGTCAATTTGTTTATACAAGCTAAAAAGCAATTAGAGGCCTGGGTTCTGCTAACTGACCAGTGCATTCAAAACTCCCATGGAAGAGAAATGTAGGTGTCTTCCTAAACATGACTCATCTTCAATATTTGCTGGAAATTCTGTGTAAATGCATGTCAAACTGCTGAGATCTTGCATTGAATTGTATTTTCACAGTTTCTTTCCATCTGCACTTTTTGTTCTATTTCATCTCTCATACTGCAGAATCTTTCATATGATAAAAGAATCCATTTTTGTATCTGTTTGCAAAATCTCGAAGAATTGAGGCAAATAACATCATCCTAGGACATACATCTTTTTGCATCTCCAGTGTTTCCAGTTCTGCTTGTCCTGTAAAGTCATTCCATATACACAGAGAACAAAGATAATGAGGTCTTTTTGATACAATAATAAAAGCATGCTAACTGGCCAAAGTAGGAATACAAAATTAGATACATATCTGCCCAGATCTGTATACATCTTCAGCATTAAACTGTGATCATTATCATTTGTCAAAATTTCTTTTTGCTTTTTCTGATGCAGACAATTTATATTTCTAATGCTCCTATTGTGAGACAAAAATTAAGCTGATAATACACAAAAATAATTATAACAATGACTTGCAATTGTCTCTTCTAGGGCCATACAACTATTGTAGTTTATCTAGTAAGTATTTTTAATGGCTTTCAGGAAAACCTCCTAAGATTAGGTCTCACTTACCCAGTCTATTTTATCCACATTCCAATATTTTTTTAAGTCACGGAACTGTATTAGCATCCCCTTCAAGCCCACAACGATAATGCTTGCTAGCACACACTGGAAAAAGAAATAAGAAAAAGTTCATTATGGTATTAGCAGAGGAGATGAACGTTCTTTCTCAAGCCCAGCAATCAATATTAAAAGCAAGTTATTGAAAATCTGGTGATAGTGTTTCAAAAATGCTATAAAGGTTCTTCTGTTGCAACAATAATAGTATCAAAATCAATTTTTCATTCTTGAAGGCATTCTAGAAGGCTCCTGACTATGAGAAAATGACAGAAAGTTTAAGACATCCCAAGATTCTCCGTGTGTTGCCAGATCAGTAACATTTGACCACAATCTGAGGGACTCCAAAGCAAATAAGCACTCAAATTCTCCACAGTGAAAATATTCAATTTCCCTTTCTAATCACCTAGGGAAAGACTTGAAAGGAAAAAAAAAAAAAACCAACAACATCCATTAGCTTTGTGGCAGGCACAATAATTTATTGTTCTTTGAATCAGAAAAGGTGAGGAAAAGGATGAAGTCTTCAGGAGCTCAAGAAGGATGGAGAAAAAGTGACTTGCAACAGGGAGGTGGGAAGGGGTGAAAAAAACCCGACCATACTGCTTTACAGTCTTAATGTAAAGGGTGCATTCCATGACAGAGATAAAAGAACTTTAATTAAGCTAAGATCACCATCTTCTATCATGTGTGTTACATTTATTTGAAAAGCAAAATCATACATCATATACATTACTGGAGTAAAATTGTGGATCTTCATTAATTTCTATTCAGCTCTGTCAGTCTGCATCCATAACAATCTGGATGTAGATTTCTCACAAACTACATGCCAAAAGTAAGTAGAAGAGAAATGTTTCATTTTATAGCTATGTTATAGCCTAGATATGTGCAAACTCTACATGTATTATGCAGTCAACTCTGTATTTTATGATTTTGGGACACATTTTATCCTTGCTATTCTTTCTCCCATTGAAGTTAAAGAGAGTTGTTTCAGATATAGGTACCATACCATGGGCAGCCAGTACAGCATTGCTCCAATCGTGTAGATCACCACAAGAACTAATGCACAAGAGATAAGGCAAGCCACCTAAAAGAAATAAACATGAAAATCCAATCACTCAATCACACACAAAAGTAAAAAGCTTTATTGCCAAATATTGTAGATAAAGGCAAGAATGAGATGTTGAAGATACCAGGTATTTATGGGTTGCTTAACTAGGTAATTTCAGTTTTTATCTGAGGTGATTACCTTTAGCCAACTACAGTGAAAACACAGTAAGGGATACCAGTATCTTTGTTTGACCCTGATGTCAGCAGGCACAAGCCACAGCACCACTTACAGAGTTATTAAATGGATTGTGTGTTGTGTAACATCTCATTTTAGACCTATTGCAGCACACACAGTCATTCTGTAACATGTTTACAAAACTGCACTCTATGTTGCATCGAATCACAGATTTGACACTGCACTGAGCAAAAATTATATAGGAAGAACTGTGTCATGATTTTTGCACCGGAAAAGTTTTCTAACTTCTTTCACTGGCATCAGTACTTAAAGATATTGTGTCCAGTCAGAAGCCACCAATGATCAGCATGTTACAGAAGCTATGTATTTTACTTTAGAAAATGCAGCAGCAAATTATATAATATTATGTTTATATTATATATATATAATGATAATTAATGAAAGCAACATGAATCTAGACAAACGTGGTCTACAGATTATATGTTACTTCACAGTATTCTTTGTATTAATCTGTTAGAGAACTACACTGAAATTGTAGTCTCCCACTCCACTCTGACCACTCACAAAGTACGGCATTTCTGGTCTTGATAATAAATAAATAGTAAATAAACAGTATCATTAAGGTTGGAAAAGATCACTAAGATCATCCAGCCCAACCATCAACCCATCCACACCATGCCCACAAACATAACCCTCAGCGTCACACCTCCGTGTTTCTTGATCACCTCACCAACTTAACAATCAACACCTCAACAAATCCCTGCTAGGGACACTTGAATAAGTGCTAAGATACAGTCCAGATTCACAGAAGGTTTTGATGGTAAGTAGACAGATGCTTACTTTATTTTTATATTGATAAAATTTTTCCACACTAAAATAATTTTTTCATTTTAAGAGACAAGTTGTTAAAAATAAAAACAGGTAGGTTGTTGAAAGAGTAAAAAATGAAAGCCATGACGTACTTTAAAATACCATCAAGAGAGATAGACAGAGTTTTTACAGAAAAAGGGACACAAAATCTGCTAGTAGAGTCACAAGGAACTTTTGCCTTTCTCTGCCTGTTCAAAACATAAGAAACAAAGTGTCAGTTGTACTTGAAGGACACTTCTCAGTCAATGAAATGGTTCTTCACTTCTTTTTTTCAGAAAGAGTATCACTGAAGAATAAATTGCATCCCTGAATCCGAAGTTTGGTCTTTGGAGAAAAGCGAGCTGGGCACATTTCTGTCATGTTTCTTTGTGTATGCAAAGCAAGCCATTGTTTTTCTTTTTGTCTGTGATCTGACAAACATCTATGACAGTTATTCTTCGTAGTTGCTCATTCTGCCTAGGCAGCTCCAAGAGAATGGGTAGGAGTGACTATATTGCTTTCTAAGACACAGGCAAAGAAGACAGGTGAGAGAATATTATAATTTCAAGTATTGTCATAATGCTGGTGCACAACCACACTCTAATTTGTGGATGCAAACTCTGCTGTACTACTAAACTTCTGGATAAAACCTAGCAGATATTCATTATTTTTACCATGGACTTCCTACCTTGACTTCAAGCCATGGTGGTTTCTTTTTCCATCTTATATCTTGAATGACTTTCTAATGGGGCCTTTGTCTATATGTTCCAGAGCCAAAGTGCTCAGATGCCTTATACACATTCGGTTAATTAGCTTTCTTAGAAAAGTCATGATGCAGTAAAACTTTAATTTGGAAAGGAAAGATATGGACAGGTAACAGAAGAGAATGTCAGTGATGGTGGGGGCACATGGTACAACACTGAATTTAACTCAAAAAATTTGAAGTGGATAATAGCAAAATGGCAGCTAAACTATTTGCATATGAATTCTTTCAAAGATGATTATTTGATAAATTATACATTATGATTAACAGAGTTCAGAGAAGTGTGTAGGCTAATTAGCAAGTAATTAACATGCATAGTTTTGAAATAAAACCCTATATCATTTCTTACTACTGTGGTGTCTGCAAGAGAAACAATTGCAGGATATAGACAGGAAGAATCATCACCTACAGACTGTGCTTTTCCTTGGCAGTCACATCTCATTACCGTTCTTTTCATAATTAATGATCTTTATACAGGCAAGGACAGGAGTTATAAAAGGACAATGGCAGCAAACTCTTGAGGATACAGCATTTATATGGCAGGATGGCCCTGATGGGCTCTTGAATTTCAGAGTAAAGACAGAGAGGCAGTGTTCAGTGCTCACCCACATGGTGCCACCTCACACCAAGTTCACAGCAGTTAGCTGCCTCTCTTGCTCCGAGGCACAGATTTGACAGGTTACAACACTACAGAACCCCAGTGGGCATTTTCTTCAGTTACAATTCCCTATTTCCTGAGGTACTGCCATGGGAACTTCATTTCAAACAAAAGGAAAAAAAAATCCTGAAAAAACTATGTGCCATATCTGTGGTCTGAATGCATTGTGAGAGTCAGAAGAAATACACCGAGACACAGGACAGAAGTTAGGACACTGTTTCTTCTAGGAGCAACTCTTAAAATTACATTCATTTTCTTTTGAAAATCATATAGGATCACTAACTATTATTTAAAAAAAAAACGACACAACACTTTTGGTTAGCCTGTACCAATAAATCCACTAGATGCCATTAGAGGGCACTTTTGTTACAGTGCTGACAAATTTGCACAAAACTGAAAGGGCTCTTGCGTAGTTTCCTGCAATCTGAAAACACAACACCCTCACCTGCACACTGTCCCAGACTTTAAAGTTTCTATCAAATTAGATAGGTAAAGGTGCATAAGTGGAGCTATTAACTTTTCCGTTAAGACTGTTGCCAAACAGATGTAATTCCATGCAGATGGTTAAAATTGATAGGGATTTTGCGGGTGATGGAATGCAGTGGATTAATCAGAGCAAGCTCCAGTGAGCAGCATGGTCACTGTCCTTCCACTTACTTCCACTCTATCCCATTACCTGTGTTCTGGCGCCCGTACTATATAACAGTGCCGTCCGTCCCATCGCTGCCGCGCTTGGTATGCAAAAGAAAAATGAAGGAATCACGTTGCTGAGGCCATGAGCCAAAAGTTCCTGCAAAGTTGTTAAAGAGAATGAGCTGATTTTTTTTTCCTACTGCTGCATCATTTCAATGCTTCTTGCCAACAAAGGAGTCTTCAATGAAAATATTAGCCATGATGGAGGATGGCTATAATTGTTAGGGAAAAACATAACGTATGTACATAATAAAACATCTCCCAGTACATATTCTCACAACTCAGAAGTAACTTGAAAGGCAGGGCTGCTGAACTAGATTCATCAAAAACAGGAGATGCATTTTTTCACAGAATAAATGATATTGCTGAGTTTTGAACACAAAATTCAGTAAAAATAGCTGCAGCTTGATACACATCTGCTTTTTAACAGGCCAGAGGCTCAAGCAGTGGGTCTGCACAGCATCCAGCTTCTTCTGGTTTATGGCTCTACTGGAAGAAGATAGCCACTGATTTTTTTTCATATATGCATTAGTGAAAGTGAAGTATGATAGTAACACTATCTGCATGCCCTTTCATTAAAAATGCATTCTATGTATTTTCACAAGCAAAATGCAAGTATGTACAAACAACTATTACAGAAGAAGAAGGAATGCACTGAGGAAGCCACCTCGTATCTGAAAGCTGAGTTGAACAGCTTGGCTACTCAGCAGTAGCCTCCACCCCTGCACTGGGAGGAGCTCATCCATCCCCTGAGGGCAATGTGGCAAAGACAGGTGCTGCTGGAAGTGCTTGGTACACATGTGATGTCATATCCAGCCAGGGAAACACATCATGGTGGGTCAGTCTTCACAGCACCAGAGAGGAACACCATGAAAGTCCCCAGATAGACTTGTACACCCATATAACACCATGCAAAGAGCTGTGCCTGGCTCGTGAATGCAGTGCAGCTTTACCACCATGCTGCCCTGTCTGCTCTGTTTTCATGTAGGTTTTGCTCTTTGCTCCATTATCCTCTGCAGACATACACATCATTTCCACCATTTCAGTAGTTAAGCAGTAAAAGTTACAAGTTTTCCAAAAGAACAATAAGACACACAGGTTGATGTGCTCAGTTTAGTGCCCTCCAGGCACTACAGCACATTGCCCTAAGGCATAACTTATACTAAGCTCTGCTCCCTAGAAAACATTGCTCTTCAGCACCAACAGAAAATCAGGGCATAATGTATTCATTTCAGAAAAATTTTTAGACACCTGATAAGAATATTGTTGCTTTATTTTCCAATGATAGTGCGAGTTACAAAAGATACGCACTGATGTAGCAAGGCCAATCAGTCTAGATGGGATGTTCAGATAGGTCTCCAGCTGCAAAACCAACTGCCCTTCATACAACAGCATTGTCATCTATCCCAAACCATTTAACAGGAAGCTGGGAGTAGAATTCTTATCGCACAGTATTAATTGCCATTTAGGAGTGTTTCTTACCAGTGTTTGAACTACTGACTCCATGGATTCCCACTTGCCTTGAAGTTGCCTACTCACCATGACCAGTAGTGAGGTAGTGCAGGAAGAAATCATCCCACTTTTATTTAAGCTAGCACACTGCAGAGTGGAACTCTACTCAGAGAGCTCCTGTGGCTGCAAATTTGGCAGTGCTCTCTGAAATCATCCTGCATCTTTTATATAAATAGACCCTAATTTCAGATGAGAATTCTTCATTGTATAATCCTTATTTTATAATATCAGATATGTCCTAGGGCTGTAAGTACCTAATTTATTTCTTTCTTTTAATCAATCACTGGTTTAAAATCTTAGCTGGCCTCTAAGATCTCAGCTGCCAGAAGAGAAGCTGTCTCAACTTGAAACACTGGGAAAACACATTAACACCTAAACTAGCTGCAGTCTACATGAAATGCAGCATTATGAGATTATCCTTGAAGGATGCATTTCCTCAAAAGTGTAGCTCATCCAAATAGGAAACTCTACAGAGCTGATTTGGACTAGATTTGAGTTCCACAGTAATCATTGGAAGGCCTCAGGATGTCATACAGAATTTATGCTTACTGGGCTTTCATCCATAACACTTCTCTAAAATGGTAAACGAGTTTCATAGCTTACTGACCTTCGTGTTTCCTTAAGTAAAGAGAATGAACTTTACCTGGTTATCATCCACAGTGTAATTAAACCTTTTAGCAGAGCTTTGGGCTAGAGCTAGTGATGCTACATAACCAACCAGTGCTACCCCAAAAGCTTCTGTGACTACTTCAGATAGGACATTCATGGTTGGCAATTTTGGTGGTGGCAGCCTGTAAAAAATAAAGATAGCCTCAGTACTTCTGTGATTCATGACAATATAAGAGAAACAGTCTTTGCATGCATGGTTAATTTTGTTTAATACTTAAGACATTTATTAAATTTTAGATTAATCGGAACAGTGTTAGTATTCAGCATCTCCATAAGTATGGAAACTTACTCCATCTAATGGCAATTTTCTGATGCTATAAAACCCTGCAGTTAAGAACAAAATCACACCAAACTATCTCTGTACTCTTCAAAAAGATGTCAGACTCTCCTGAGAGCAAATTATGTCCCCTCAGATCTCAGAACACCTAAGGTTTCTAATGATCTCCACTGATAAGGTAGTTCGATATTTCAGATGAGCACCTAAAGATATGTGGGAAGGATCCAGCTTTCTGTTTATGTTTTTCAACACTACAGAATCTTGGTATGTGAGGTTAGACAAAAAATAAGCTTCTGATTAAAGCTGTATCAGTACAATTTAACTGTCCATAATGCATATCAAAAGGAGTACATAACATTGTTTCAGCCTCAGAAACACGTAGCCTGTAATAGCATACCCAAAGAGTTAAAAATAATTTTCTCTCTCAGCAACTTCCCTTATTTCACATAAGTGCAATCTGCCACACATGCACTCAGAGCTCGCCTTGCGAAACTTAGGGAAACCCTACAATCTCCAAGAGGGAGATTATAGAACAGCTGTGCTGTTCCTTACCAGCCCTTGGAGTATGAACATTCTCCCTAACACCTAATCTAATTGTTTTCACAGCTAATTATACTGAATATCTCTTTCCTTCTTTTCAAACTCGTGGAGGAAAACGTATCACTGCCCATAGTCAGAATGCTCTTCTATAGATTAAACATACCTAAATTCTTTACTTTTCTTCAGAAAACACATTTTCTAAAAGTACTGTGTAAATGAGTAGAGAAGAACTCATCGCAGCAATCTACAGGCCTTATCTCACTGCAGTCCTCTGTTACACAAAACACAGGTAGCAGTAATCTAGTAGTTTGCCATTAGCCATCATCAGGTATACAGTGCTACTTTTTACTGCATAAAGTAGTGAGATAACTATGAAAATGTACAAAAAAGTCTGCATTTTTAAGACTACATCAATACACCTTGTTAGTGTGAGATTGATTTGTGAGAGAGTATTCGAGAAGGTCATGAATGAAAATGATTGATTTTGCTATTTCTTACTCCAAAAGACTACTCTGACCTCCTCACAAGCTGTTCATAGATCTAAGCATACTGAGAAGCCACAAACTAATAAAAACCATATTACCCTTGAGGAATATGCCCCACAACTTCTAGCCCGTAGACGTATTCCATATCAGCATAGCAGCAGGCAATGGATGTAGCAATTATCTATTTGATTCAATATAGAAAAAATAAATTATGTTTCTATTGCTTTCAGGTTCTCACATAGTCCATGTTACCACCAGAACTGAGAATATGACAGTGTTCATGCATGTGTCTTTACACTAATCCAGTAAGACAGGGAAGTATTATAACTAAAATTACAGTGAATGTGGAAGTGAGGTAAAAGAAATGATCTGGACACAGTAACAATTTTATAAAGCATGTCTGAGGAAAGTCTATGACAGGAATTTAGATGCTCTGTGTTAATAAAATCAATCTGTAAAGCCATTTGCCAGTCATCATCAAACTGCTCCTGTGCAGCACGTGCCTCAAACCACTGCCATTCACAGTTTAAAGTAATTCAAACCTGAGGTGCGCCTGAGTGTGTGATTCAACTCATGCTCTCTGAGCACATCTAATCCCAAGTGGCAACCCAGCAGAAGAAGAAGTGGTTACCTCTCATATTTATGTTTCAGCAGGTATAAACCTTGCTGAGAGATTGGAAAGTTTGGCCCTGAGGAGGTTCAAGCTCATTTCCCATACTTTTGTGAGCTGACCACAGAAATCCCGGAACAGGAACGTGCTGTAGTCCGTCATGCTTGGTTTGCTGTGTTTTATCCAGTATTATTTAATGGGCAATACACAAACAGATCACAGAGGAGAGACCAGAATCTCATTTTCCAGCATTTTATACAAGAAAAAGGGTTCTTTTGTAAACAGTTTTTTCAACAATAACAACAACAACAAAAGTAATCGTGATGATCCACTCTGAAATAAGCCTGTTGTTGTTGTTAAAATTTCTTTTACTGGTCTAGAACAGAACAGAAACTTCTGTCCTAGAGCTGGTGATTTTACCATAGTTTAATCCTTAAAGCTGAGATTTGTTGTACAACAGAGAATTTCAATTTAGCCTATGCTATATGAAAGGAAAACTGTAAGTAAAGTTATAGAAAGCAATAACTTAGGTATTTAACTTTGCTGCAGATAAATAATATGTAGTATCTAAGTCAGAACTACCCAGCACAATGCTTGCCTGGAGTTATATCAGTTACTTTTCATTTTCTGCATTAAACTTCTTATAGTTTAACATTCTAGACCTCATGCTCTTGTAATTATGCAAAATGCAAAAAAAAGTAGTAAAAATATTATAAAAATTGGGAACATATATCACTTCTTTCTTAATTATTTAGCCAAACTCTTTCTTGTTATTGCACTTGATATACAGCCATCCATCAGTTATTCATTTAATAAGTGGCAGGTGTGAGTAACTACAGAAAACATAGAAAACTTCAGGGAATTAGTTGAGCCACTGAAAACTCTATAAAGCAAAAAGTCTGATATTTGGCTTCCTACTTACCAAAACGAGATCAATAGGAAGAACAATTTTAATGTTTCTCTGAAATTTCTCATTCAATTCCTTAACAACAACAAGCACCACAATGCTCAGCAAGGAGAGAAGTAAAGCCTCTAGTTGAACCGATCTGATATTCTCAAATACGTAGGCATAAATCTGCAGTGATGGAGATGAACAACAGATTATATTCACAAATTACAGAATACGTAATTCCAGATCACATGGTGTGGTATTTTCTACACTTCAAATGTCTGAATTACCTGGGTGAGATGGATCAGTACTCCAAGAGCAGTGTCATCAATAATTTATACATTTCTACTGATTGTAGAAGCAAGAAAATTCCAGTAAATCTGATATATGTCCTTTTCTTCCCTAGTTTCATTAAATTCAGTGAATTAAGCATAAAAACATTGAGAGAAACTTGCACAAAGATGCATTATTAGTGCCCAAAGCACATGACATCCACCAATAGCAATCCATCTAATAGCACCATCTAATAGCAAATGTGAGGTCTGAGGAAA
The DNA here is from genome assembly GCA_028571105.1 of Tragopan temminckii. Lineage (NCBI taxonomy): Eukaryota > Metazoa > Chordata > Aves > Galliformes > Phasianidae > Tragopan > Tragopan temminckii. The sequence continues at coordinate 23,584 of JAOWBP010081911.1, forward strand.
GAATTAAAGAGACAGAAAGAACGGAAAGAGAAGGAGAGGATGGAAGAAAGAAAAAGGAAAGAAAGATGCAGTAGTGGCTGGGAAGAGAAGCAAGAGGAATCTTCCCAGATGATTGCACTCTTCAGGGCCACCTCTCCAGCATTTAGGGGAGTCCATCCAAATATTTTGTACAGAGCAAGATACATTCAGTGTCCCTGTTGATTGCTCATGGCCGTTTCACTAACAGCGCTCCATGACGCATGTTTTGATCAGGTCCAGATGCTGCACACACTAATTGCCTGTCATGCTTTGTGTGTAGGCACTGTTGGCTATTTAAATGACTAATGCTATCTACTCTGCTCTGTTTCTGTCTCTAGCATGATGTTTTAAGTTGAAAGCTGCAAAATAAGTCCACTGCTTAGAGAAACAAAGAAGCATGAAAATGAAAGTAATGCACATGGTTTATAAAGATGCAAGGTGGAGAAAAAGCAAGGTAGAATTAAACACTTAAATTCTGCATTAAGATTTTAGGAACTTTTTTTTTGCGTAGCCCAAAATGTAAACTGTATAAAAAAAAAGAAGTTAAAATCTAGGCTGCAGTTTCAGGCTGCTACACAAGAAACTTTCCTTAAAACCACAACATGAAAGACAATAAAATCAGGGAACTTACACTTGAAATAAAATATAAGTAAATGTTGTTTTTTCCTAGCAACAACTAAGATTCCAGGTCCCAGGTTGCACCAGGCTCTGAGCAACCTGATCTAGCTATGGATGTCCCCATTCATTGCAGAGAAGCTGGACTAGATGGTTTTTAAAGGTCCCTTCCAACTCTAAGGATTCCATGATTGTATGGATTCTAAGATCAATAGAATACATGAAAAGTCATACTTGTAGTTTTATCAAAGTAGATATTAATAATCTTCTGCCTCACTGAACTTATTTCCAAATAAATGCATAATGCTAACAAAGTTTGACAGTTTGGAGCTTATATACATATATTTATATTTTGAAGGAAAAAAGAATAGATCAATTATCTTAGGAAACAGCTCTGTTCTAGCAGAAAAGCAGTCAATGTGACGATAATTTTTTCCCCTCTTCTGATTCTGTAACTCATTGAAGAGATTATGCTTTTTTTGCATGAGTATATTATTAATGGCTTCCTGATTTTTCCTCTCTTACCACTTCTAAGATGATCTTTATAATCAATAAGGGATAAAAAACTAAAAATGCAATAAAAAACTCTAAAAATGGTGACAGAAGAAATGCAGTTTTTCTCATAAAGGGAAGTCCCCTCCACTGAAATATAGGCCTTGGATTTTTGATTAAGGATTAATGGCATAAACCAGCACAAACATCATAACCCCCAAAAAACATTTTAAAAACAACTTATTAAATAATGTGATGTACCTATGTCATGAATATGGTAATCAACCCAATTTTTAATCACGTATTTCCCCACTGTCATCAGACAATGTGGACTATGTCTTAATGTGGCTTGCAAATAGTCCGCATACACATAATCTTCCAAGCATGCATTGTCAAGAGAGCACAGGCCTCGGCTTGGTACCCAGCTGAAGCTGTATTTGTGAGGACAAATGAAGGCAATCTAGAAAACTACATTGCAAACTGCACCCACAAACATAGGGAAGGTTGAGCTATATCAAAGATAAAGCGGTAAGAAAATAGATTGATTCTCAGTTGTCAAAGACAAAGAGACATGTTTGTTTGTTTGTTTTGTTTTTATTTTCCAAACGAGCATTGTCAGCTTTAGCTATCTATGTATTTTTTGTTTAATTTAATTTGCTTAGAAAAACTGAGATCTAATGCAGGGTGAATAAATATAATTTTAATGAAAGATTACTAAGAAATGTGCACAAGCTTTCCTTTTTTTAAAAGGAAGATTCCATTTATTTTTTTTAATATCTAGCCCAAGCTTCTAGAGCTTTCACAGCATCTCAGAATGCCAGGACAGCTGCAGCTGACATGGGCCTCTGAGTCCATTTGCTTTTCTCCAGCCTTCAGGCACTTCTCCCCTTTGCATTCATCAAGTGAAGATTATATATAGTGGCCTCACAATCTCATCTGCCAGATCCCTCAGCACTCCCAACAGGGCCAATGGACTTACAAATGCCCAATTTTCATAAATAATCTCTGACCTGATTTTGTTCCACCAAGGTGACATATTCCATGCACCAGTCATTCAGCCTGGCCAAGGGGACATGGGATTTCTAAAGGCCTGAATTACTGGTAAAGACTGAGGCAAAGAATGCATTCAGTAGCTTGGCCTTTTCACTGCCCACAGTAACAAGGTCTCCCTTTTCATTCAACATAGCGACTGCATTTCCCTTAGTCTTCTTTTTGTCACTGATATACTTGTGAGTCAGCCATTCTTGGTGCCTTTGACTTCCCTAGCCAGATTCAGTTGCATTTGGGCTCTAACCTTTCCCACTTGATCACTGACTGCTCAGGCAATGTCTCTGTACTCCACCAAGGTTAGCTGTCCTTGCTTCTATCCTCTGTAGGCTTCCTTTTTGTGTTAAGTGCGGCCAGGATCTTCTTGTACATCCATGGCATTTCTGCGTGACTTCTTCGCTGGGATGCATCACTCTTGAGTTAATGTAAAGCTTTTTCATACCTTTATCAGACTTCCACAAACATTTTACTTGAACAGCCTGCAGCATTATTTGATGTTTCTCTCTAAGCCCTACCCTTCAATATGTACTCTACATCAGCGAATAAAAAATCAATACTTCAGAGCTAACAACAAACAGCCACATCCCCAAAAGGTGGCATTTCTAAAAAAGATATCAGAAATATCAGTGTCTGTAATAAACTGAAACAAATCTGGCAGTAATATGTATAAATATTACATCAATTACCACATCAGACTCCAGAGCTACCACTGACTATTCCCTGGTAATCATTCCCTGAAGCCCTAAAAACACACTTCACGATGATATCAGCAAAGCAAGCAGAGCATTTCACAGACCACTCACTGTTTCTTCAGAGGAAAAACCTGCATGTGGTTAATGTGTACTAAAACCATCAATCTACACTCTTCAGTTCAGATTTCATACTGTCCATTAGATTCCTGTGCTCATCTAACATAAAAGCGTAAGCGCTAAATATAAGCACCTAAAACTTAAGTTACAATTGTAATCTGATTCAGAAGAAATATTTGCAGATGTTTTCATCACAAAAATCACTAGGAATTCAGTATTTTACACATCTTAATGACACACACATTGAAATAATTTAGAATTTGTAGGAGAATTTAGTTTGATATTGCAGTGTACAAAATAATATTTTGTGTCATTATATAGCAAACAAAATTTTGACAGTACAGTAATAATATATTTAGTTGATTGTCTCTTGTTTTTATTTTTATTGTTATTTTCATGCAAAGAATGTTAATTGAAGCGATGTAGTTATACGAGTGAATTGATGTAAATTTGAAAGTAAGTAAAAAAAAAAGCAACTTTCTAACTTTGTTCACATATATACACACACATAATGTCTCTGTTCTCGTGGGAAATTAACTGCTTTGAATTTCACCCAATTTTCACATAATATTAAATGATAATAATGCACACTGTCATGGTTTATACTCTAGAAGGAATGTGCATTCTGGCAGATTAATGAAATCCTGAGCTCTTTTTTTAAATTGCATACGTGGAAATCCAAAAGATTAGCTTTAAAAATGAGTATGGAAACTGAAGCAAATAAAATAAGAAAAAGAAAAATAAAAGCAACATGTTTGTTGTTATTTTTTTTTTTTTAAGAAATACAACACATTGGGAAAATGATGCAGGCAACTACTGTGAACTGGGCAGGGAAAGAATAGAAAAAAATAGGAAAAAAAGAGGAAAAAGACTGGTAGTGGAATAGTGAGAACATGGAGACTTTCTCAGCCAACTTGCAGCATAACCACAAGGATTTTGCAACCAACTTGCAAACATAACCACAGATCCAGTTTTGCAGAGTAGGCTTCTTACATTGCAGGAGTTCACTTTGTAGTGCTGCATTCCACAGAAACTTGTGGAAGGATAAAGGGCAAATACAGATATGGCTTTCTGTTTTCAGATGCTAAGTAAA
>JAOWBP010081985.1:0-27637 GCA_028571105.1 Tragopan temminckii
CCTGCATGCTGACAGACTCTCCCGGGCCTGCTACCTGAGTCCTGCTGCTTCCTCCCGGATTGGCTCCGCGACTGCCTCCTGCTACCTGCTTGCTGCCCAAGCCCGGCCACGCTGCTGCTCTCTCCCCCTGCTGCTTTTGCCTCAGACCTTCAAAACGGCATGCAACTGGACCGCTGCTGGATCCTGGTGGTGACTATCCCCGCTTTACGTGACTCTTACTTCTTTCCTATCTTTTCTATCGCCCTCCTTCCCTTCCCCGTCTCCCTGGTTAGGATTTATAATAAACAGGTTGGACTAACATTCGAACCGTTGTTTCTTAATCTCACGCCGGGTATACATATATTAAAAGAACCTCATCTCTCTCCTATAAATCGGAGCGAGACACTTCACTACTCATCTTTAAGGTCATCTGAAAATGAAAGCTGACATACTGTCTATGCTGCTGAAGCATTAGAACTATCTAGGCTTCATTTCAGCCTAGACCAAGTGGCTCTCCGTTCTAAAGCAGTGCTTGAGAGTCTGCACAGTCCAGAAGCTATTCCTTGCCACAGGCAGTGGGGACAGTTAATCCATTCTGGAAGCTGAAAGAGTTTAATTCAACAAATGTTGCCAAATTGTGACATTTGTGACACAGTTTATTTCAGGACTAAAGAATGGGCCTTGGGAATATTCAGTTCATCAATTTAGATATGGCTGTAGACTACTTGGAAAGGTTTCAAAACCCTATTACAACAATTACTAGAAGCAAACATACTTTCTAGGTAGAACAATACATTGTCGAAGTTTTTCTAACATCCCTAAGCACTCTTAAGCCTTGTCTTGCACTTGTTCTTGCACTTGCATGCAAATATGTCTACGTTTAACACATAATGCCCCAGATCAGCCTGTCTTCTGTATACAGCTTGCTTCACTCCTTGGCTAATACCCTCAGTTTAAAATACCTTCTTTACTTTGAAAGCTTATCCTCTCCTATTCCCCTCTTCTGTTGAGACATTTTAAACCTCTCCAATCTCTTCTGAGAGAAGAGATTGCTACAAAATTCTTCAGATCTTATTTAATCCCCCTGATCATGCTAATACCGTATTTTTGAAGACAGTCTGGAGAAAGCCAGCTTCCTTTATACAGGATGAAATAGCTGCTCTGTTATTTCAAATAAGAACCATATAATTGAGATCAAGAAAGAAAATTGTGTAGTATTCATTTCCCTTTAAATACAGTAATTATCAGGCTGATTTTCTGATAGGAACTTACAGAATACAACAGTGACACTGAAAGAACTGCATCATCCTGCATTTGCATTAATCCAATTATATTATGCACAGATGCTCAAAAATGTGTTATAAACAATCTTGACTACCTGGCTATAGATCTGCCACTTCACTTGCTAGTAGAAGACACATGGAAGCTAGCAAAACATTTGATGACTGCATTAAACTCTACCACCAGACAAGAAGTGGTAGAAAGAGAAAAGTGAGCATTAAGCTTGATCCTTGGAGCTCCTGCTCATATTTAACTCAGCAGATACTGTCTTTCTCCAAAAGGAGGCTGTCAGAATTTTCCTCAAACTTAGCATGGGAGAACAAACTCTCGGCCCAAGCTTAACAGGTCTAAAGGAAAGGGAGGATCAGTAGCTCAGCCTCGAAAATCCCTACTCTGAGCAACCTCGAGCAGAGGACAGCAGATGACCAGAGGGAACCACCGTTAAATCCAGTAAGGCCTTCTGAAGGAACATGAAGAACCGTGTTTCAGTAACTAGAGCAAGAAGATGGCTGTCTTAACATTTATTTTTCTGATCCAGAATGAATCATCTTTAATTCAGCCCTGGCCTGGAACACTTTATATTACTGTTCAGTCATTTCTGCTAGTCGGTGTAGCTGAATGATTCTGAACACCGGGAGCTGCAAGGAAAAGCAGTAAAGCGTGAGAAGAAGAAAAACAACAGAGATTCAGAGAACACCAGAAATAAAACACAGAACAGTACGCAACCTTTTTCTCCTTAAAAAGAAATCAGCAGAAATAGGAAAGAGACAGCAGAGATAACCAAAAAGTTCAGTCTCATCTATCAGCCTGATATGGCATGCATTCTAAAAAAGCACTCTCCATTGTTTGTGGTTCCTGCAGTGACCTCTGTTTTATCTTAAGTACTGTAAGTACTTCAAGTAATTTCCGTGGCAACCGCTTACATGGTTCCTAATTTTAATACCCAAAACAAATTCTCATCTGAATGATTTCAATAATATACGTATTCAGATACAATATGAAAATGAATTCTGAAAATGAATTCAAGGCCCCCAAAATACCTGAAAAATAAAAGAATGTCGTTTTCCAGTTTTATAGCTGCTTTCAGAATTCGGTCTGAAGGATTACACTCTGCAGCTATTCAGCTGCAAAATATTACTTCTATTCCATAGATTTTGAATGTGAACTATTAAATCTATTAGATCAATAGTCATTCCTCCCACCTGCACTTTAGAAATTGATGTAACGACCATACAATTTTCATACTGCAACATTTCCTTTTTATGTAACACAGAAGAGAACTAATGCATTTAACTTTATCAATTTCATCACAGTAGTTGCATACAGTGTAAGATATGAAGCTACATAATGATGAGATTATGTATTTAACTAAGATGACAATTTTAAACAATATACTGCAGGACTTCAAAATAAAAAGAGGTAACAAACGCTTTTCAATGCCTAGATGAATCCTTTGCCCACGCAATTTTTTTTTTTAATGTAGCAAACAAATTTGGTGGTTCATTTCTGAACAGCTCAAACACTCATCATCCACAGTACAAAGTGAAAAAAAAAAGTAAGTTTAACTGAAATAAATATTCAGAGAAGAGATACTTTCGAGTCAGATGGCTAATTTTAAAATATTTATAAACGATACACCTGTGAAGTCCTCATAAAAGAGGCTGGTCAAAAACTGCACTGCCTCTCAGTTCTCTTATTTCCCATCAGAAAAAAACAAACACCAAGACCCACCAAACACCACATTTAAATACAATCATCCTGAAATATGCAAAACAATGCATTATTCAGTAACATTTTAAACTGAGTTGCCTCACAGTAGAACCAATAGTTCCAAAGCTAATAGAGGATATGGGTAAATATAGGATAGGCAGACACAGTCTGCATTTTGTGCGTTACTTGAAGCAATATTTCTTATCAGATGATTTGGAAGATTCTTTAACAAAAATTTTTTGAAGAAACACACGCTAAACAAGTCTGCAATACAGAATAAAACATTCAGACAGATCTTCATTTGCTGAATGCCTTTTTGCATTATTTTAGACACAAACTAATATTGTTAATCCAAATAAAAAAAATACAGATAAAATTGCATAAATTCAAATAATTCATTAAAAACTATATCACAATACAAACACCAGTGAAATAAGGGCGCAACTGCCTGTTGCCCCTTGAATCATAGAATTGCTCAGGTTGGAAAAAAAGACCTTTGAGCTCATCAAGTCCAACCACAACCTAACCATACTACCCTAACAACCCACTGCTAAATCATGTCCCTGAGCAGTTCCTTACTTCAGACCAGCCAAATGACTTGTTCTGAAGATATCCTCCAAAATTAATTTTTCTTTCAATATCAATTAATATATCAATAGCAATAATCATTTCCTAAGCATAGGCCTTACCTGCACCCTGTCCTTGTACTAACATTTCTCCAAAGAAGCAGTATTACTCTCTTCCATCACATATCTCTACTTCATAACATGAACACTCATAACAGAAAACACAAATGAAAGAGTAATTATTCACATCATTTAGCCACAACTGGGAAAGCTACTCTGTACAAAGGAGTCATCTGAAGTTCCCCAACACTGCCAATAAAAAAAGGATCCTCTAAAAGGCCATCAAAATACTATTTAGGTTCTAGTTCTCTGTCAGGTCTCAGGGGAGTTCCTCTGCTCTTTGTTAAATAAACATGCAACGTAGCAAAAATAGTTTCCTGCAACAATGTTTTACCTTAAGTTGGTATCCAGAATTATGTTGCTATGAAGTCACCCAACCTTTATCCTTGTCACACTGTATCTGTGAAAAATTATACGAATCTGTGCTTCGATATATGAGAGTAATGACCTCCAAACAATTCTTATATACCAGAAAAGTATATATCTAGCTGCATATCTTTCAGCAGAGCATCTCGTCACGTGAAAACTAAAGCTAGCAATCTAAATCTCTAGCATTTGTACTGCTGAGAAAATAACAACCCAGTACACATGGAAAGTTGGCTTAAAAACACTCTCCTAAATTTTTATTGACATTTTAGCAATGTAAGAATTCCTAATAACAAATCAGTTACGAATAACATAAGGGAATCAGTTTTTGGCAAAGAAGAATAAACTATTAGCAAGTATTTGGCACACTATTAATCTGTAAACCAATCCATGAAAGTTTTTTATTGAAAAATACTTATGAGCACAGTGTCTAGAAGGTAGTCATTTTCTAGCTATTCTGCCATGACCATCATCAAATCAGAAAGATGCTGTCTTTTGCATGACTAGGACAGTTTGCTTTGATTACCTCTGTCATCATAAAGATGATAGGAAATCAAGATTTCTGGTGGCTGTAAATACTTTCCCTTATACTTTGCTTGTACATCATTACTACAAACTCCACAAACTCAACTTGCACATGTGTACCTTTAAGGTGGTCTCATTCTCTACAAAATTCCAAGAGACTGTATATTATTTACGGAAATGAAGTATTCTAGATATGCTGACTCCAAATCTGATTAAATTCCAGACATCTGTGGCAAAGACCAGTTAGAAGGTAATGTGAAAGTGCCAATGCATGCCTAAGGGAACTAATAGTTGGAAGTCTACATAGGGCCTATAGTATCTTCCCACAAATCAGATGACACTTAGGAACTCAGAGGTAACTACAAACTTTCCATAGTGCAAAGAATAAAAAGGATTGATGCCTGAAAATACAGGTTTTCTAACAATCACAGAATCACAGAATGGCTTGGGTTGAAAAGGACCACAATGATCATCTAGTTTCAACCCCACTGCCATGGGCAGGGTCGCCAACCACCAGACCAGGCTGCCCAGTCACATCCAGCCTGGCCTTGAAATTAATACCAGCTTCTATTAAAATGATGAATTACATGCTCTTCCATGTAAATCACATGAAATTACGGTGAACCTCTCTTTCTCAACCATAATTCAGTACACATGAATGTGTTTGACTACTGTTGTTACGAGGAACGTTGTCTTGTTACTAATCTGCAGAATGTCAACTTGCTGCAAGAGGATAAAATACATTTATAGTTTCTAGTTTCACACAAGAGTGAATTATTTCAATTTCATTCATTTTCACTCAAAAGAAATAATATAGATTTCCTATATCAAAACAATTTTTTTCCCTTTCATTTACACACTTATCTACTACGGCAAGATAAAATATGACCTAGGAAGCAATCTCTCTTTACAGCTGTTATATACGCTTTATAATTTAGTAAAAGCTGGAATAATCAGTGATAATGTCTTCTAGCCCTTCATTCTGTTTTGATCTACTGAAGTTTTAAAATCAGTTTTCATCTAAATATACAATAAATCCTTCATGAGAGAAAAAAAAAAAAAAAAAAAAAGAAGCAGGGGATGAAATACAACCTGAATGGGAAGGATGTCTATGCATACACATATGCAGTGTTCTACCTATCTTTAGTTTTCCTACATATTAAATCAGAGTTAAGAATACTCTGGTGCCTTTCTTAAGCAAACCTTAAGTAAAACATTATTACGAGCAAAACAAAAGAAAACAACAACAAAAAAAGTGGATTTGCATTAAATATAAGGAAGAAATTCTTCAGTATGACAGTGGACAGTGGTGAGGCAGTGCAGGAGGTTGTCCAGAGAAGCTGTGAATGCCCCACAGCTAGAGGCATTCAAGGCCAGGTTCGATGGGGCTGTAGGCAGCTAGATCTATTCAAAGGTATTTCTGCCCATGGCAGCGGTGTTGGACATGAGCTTTCCAATCTAAACCATTGTATGATTGTATGACAATCATTTTACACAGTAAACTGCCCTCCTACTTATTCTTTCATTAAAGTAATAACTACAAAAAAAAAAAAAATTATTTAGTTTGTGGTTCTTAAAAAGTGAATTTTATACATAGCAAGTTTATTAATATGCACTAAATAACGTAACTGTTGAACGTACACACTGTAAGGCACAGTTAAGATAAATCACATTCTTTAATACTAGGTGCTCAAAATTTACTCTCTTTTTTTTTTCTTTAAACGTCCAAGCAACTGACATTTCAACTCTTTAATTTCCAGACTCTAAAAAACTTGTTACAGAAACAGCATTATATTACGGTCTCTTGAATATTCTTTTTAAATAATTATTTTCATCTCTTCCCATTATCCAAATTTTGGCACCATAAAAAAAAAAGGGTGTCTGGAAAGCCAATGCGAAAATAAGCTTATAACTTTGTGTGATTTGACATCACATACTTCTCTCCACAAGTCCTGCACATTTGAAGAATCAACTCTCTCGAAGTTGAAGAAGTCTCAAGCTTTTTACTCATAAGAGCTTTTCAAGATTTTTCCAATGCTTAGCCACTTCAGAGCAAACCAGCAAAACAATCAAATTTCCCCCTCAACACTATATAGGAGAACTTGAAAGAAAATACTGATTTTAACGCCAGAATGTATCACTTATTTTAAAAGACTGCAATTGCACTCATTAACTAAGGAAAATGCTCCATATCCCTCTTTCCCCAAAGAGAAAGTGTTACAAAACTAGATTATACCCCCCTGTTGGTCAATGAATTATGAAAGTGAAATAAGTTTTAGGTTTTTTTAATTTGCAAAATGCTGTCAATATGAGGTAAAGACAACCCATGAAAGCATCTTGCTTCTAAGCAGCCTAGGAGTGTTCTCATCAGTGCAGCTGCAAGTTTCTTCTTTCTTTTTTGGAGTAGTCAAACGCTGCGCTGATGGCAAGTAACTCCAAACTGAGTGGACAAAAAGGCACGGAATCACAGAATCATAGGATTAGCCTAAAAATGATAAATCACGTGTGTTTTTTCCTATTATCGCTACAATAGAAAACAGTTTATTTTAAAATACTCTTCACCTCACTTTGAGATTTTCTTTTTAAAACATGTTGTGTATTTTGTGGCCTCTCTCTCTCTGCTCTTGCTTTCTTTCCTTTACTCATTTCTGTCCACTGCAGATGCTTATGCAACTTTATACAAATAGTTTATTAATTTAAATTTGTTCAGTTTTGTTTTTTGGTCTTTCCAGCTTGACTTCTTAATTTTCAACTGTTTGTGTCCTATCTTCTCAGCCTGTTCTTCCCAGCTGAAACTGGGATGAGAAAGTACAGTCCAAACTCAACAAGCTCCAGTCTATCACAGGTTCTACAAGCACTTTTTAAAAGAGCAACGTGACACCGAGTAAAGCAACGTATTTCAGAGCTTTATCATTCATACACTGGTTTATACCTTGAAAAAGAGCTACCGAGAAGATAATTAGCAGTTTCTGAGCGGAGAAGCAAGTTAAACTACAGACATGTTTGCTTTACTACAACATTCTTAATGTCATCCAAATTATTCCACAGCTGTGCTTGGTCTAGTGCTGTTCGACAGATCACTTTATAAACTCAGAAATTGAGAAGACAATATACACAAGCATATTATTAGGTTTCTCATATACAACTCGAATACTAATAATGTGTGATTTTAAGTGTGGTACACTGTTTTAGGCACATCAACAAACCATGCCCGTTATGTGCTTAGAAATGGGAAGAAAGATAAATGCTTTACACAGTGACATCAAACAAATTCCACAGATGGCCGTGATTGATAAACAAACTAAAATAAATGAGAATTCTTACAAACTTGGCAAAAGAAAATCTCCTTGTGTAAAAGTCTGTCTTTGTAAGCATGTACGCTTTCATTGTTAATTCTAGCTTTTGGAAAGCAATAAAGGGTTGAAGATATTTTCTAAACACAGATTTGCCTTATGCAGCAATAACTTTAAAACTGATCTTGCTGTAAAATTATTATGTACAATTTTATAATTCAGTGTTTAGGTGTATCTTTATGTAAAGCTGAATAGCTACTAATAATCTTCAATTATGTTGGATTTCTCATGAGATGTAACCACTTAAAAACAGACCTAAAAACAATTTGCTGTTTCTAAATTCATAATGAACACATAGAAGTTCTGAATACATACTCTTTTTAAACAAATTACAAAAGTACATGTCAAACAACAAGAATGTGTAATCTAGATCACTTGAAGTTGATTTAGAAGTTTCTTCTAAACTATAAACCAAAGAACAAGACAAGTCATATATTTGCAGGATATATAAATATATTTGCAACTTATAGCCAATAAACTGGATGGGCAGACTTTTTTTCCACATATTTCCATACAAGATATATTAACTCCTCTACACACACTTGTTCACAAACACGTTTTTCAGAAGATGAGCTGTCTGGCAGGTTGTCATCAACAGCTTAAATTCACGCTGCATTTTCTGCTTTTTCATCAAAGATGAGTTGGGTTCTTTAAGTTAGGATAAGTGAAATTATTACGGCAGAGACAAAGGAAAGAATTAAGAAAAAAGCTGTCTTGATAAAGTTCTTGATGAAAAATGTTATTGATTCTGCCTGCAGAGAAATCAGCTTCAATATGGCTACAAAAAGAACACATTTGCAGCCAGACTCAGAAGTGCACACTTAGGATCAAAAGTACACATAAACTAAGATGAAAGAAGGATCTTTTAAATCAATAAACATTCTGCCACAGGCAGGCAATAGCCTTCTTGATCTTCCACAGAAGATTTACACCATTTTAAAAATCTGAGACTATCTCCTTATCAGGAAAAGAAAAAAAAAAAAAAGTCAGACTGAATACGTACTGGAAAGAAAAATGCTGAAAAACACATGAAAAAACGCAGAGAGAGAGGAAGATAAGCAAGCAGCACTTAACTACTAAAATAGAGACTTCAGCAAATCATTTCCATGCATTTCAGAAGTTTAAAAGGCAAGGGTCAAGAAGCGTGTCAAGAAAAAATCCTTGATGCAAGCACCTGGTCCTAGAAAGAATGAGTAGTTCTTCTCCCCATCCTCAAAACATAAGTAAATAAACAAACCAACATAACCACACCCACACAAACACCCAACCACAACTAAACTGTGTGCCTGAAGTGAAAACCAGTTTGTCAAAATAACATCAGTGAAGACTTCAAGGGTTTGGATTAACATTTCAAAATTGTTTTCATTTAATAGCATGTTACTATAAAAACAAGCCATGATATTTTTAAAATTATCTCATGACGTTACATTATCACTGTATTGTATACAGTATTTAATTAGCTAAAGATCTTAAGCTTTTAGTTATCCAGAGATAAAAAAATTGCCTTTTCCAGAAAGATTTTTTCTAAACTCTGAAACATCAGCATAGCTGCACAGTTAGAAATAAAATATTTTCACAGCAGTAAATGCCTCCTGAAGCATGCTACACAAGCTAGTCAAATTAACATGTTGCCTATGCAACCATTCATATTCCCCGTGTACAGTAAGTAAGGGACGGATGTCTCAGTTGCACAATGTTAATCAATACATTTATAAGAAGTCATTTTTATAAGGCTATTAATGACAGTCTTCCCCCCTCTCCAATGCTTTCTGGACCTTCTGAAGACCCTACCAGTACTCATGCCAACAATTCTCTGTCTGTGTTCTTCAGTTACATCAGTGATGTAGCAGAGATGGATTTTAAGTGAAAACAACATTTAAAATCCCCTTTTTGATGTCTATGTGCTTTCACTAAACACCACTCTACAGGGGCATGAGGGTTGGAAATAGAATTGCTCGTTTCAAAAAACACAAGTGCTGAATTACAGTTGCAGACACTGTTTTCTATTTTAAGTACCAGGCAAAGTGTTTCAATTGCTTTTTCCTCCAGAGTTAACTCCTCTCTTGTTTCAACACGTCCTCAGATTGAACCATGTTCCAAATGCCATTTGGCAAGTTATTGCATTTCTACCAAGCACAGTGGGTACCTACTACAGATAAGGTTTTCAGAGATCTACTGATAAGGCTGAAAGTGAAAGACTTCTGCTTAATCAGTTACTAACTTCAATGCTTCATACAAGAGGAAAGAAAAATAAAGCAACTGTGCCACCACTACTAGTAAACACACATGTCTGAAGCCGCCTGACTGAGGTGAATTAAGGAAAAAAGAACTTGTCTAACCTATATTTTAAAACAACATCTCTTTGCCTGTCACTACCTGCAATTACCAACATTATAAACTAAGGAATGTTTAGAACTGTGTTCCTATTGAATCTTTTTTACATTTTGTCTTCTTTTTTTTGCCCTCCAAAAGCTCAGGAGAAGTAGGGTCTAGAATTTAATTTGTCTGCACTCAGGTAGAGGATTATAAATGGTGTAATCACTAGTATCAAAAACTCCTGAGGCACAGAACAAAAAAAGCACCTGATATCATTGCTGCTTAATAAAAGCACAGTAAGTCTCTGTCTCAGACTTTTGTTACAGTGACACCTTGTGGTTACATTTGATTCGAGACCTCTCAAAATTTTCAATTTTTTCGAACAGCTTTAAATAGGTTTTCAAGACATGTGAGCTAGGATAAAGCACGAAGATGAAACTGCAAAACAAAAATGAAAGCACAAAAAAGTGAAAAGGATAAAATACAAAAGAGCACTGCCTGTTTGAAGACCTTTGGAATTTTTAACATTCATTTGCTGAGGTCCCAGTGTCCCACAAGTTCTTCCCATGAGGGATGTACAGTAATGTCCTTAATTCTATATCTATTGTGGATAATTCACAATGCTCCATACATTAAAAAAATCAAAGTCACAGTAAAGGTTATAATAGACATGATGCAATAAATGACTAAGCAAGAGCACTGGGCTGGTCTTAATTCATTGTATATAAGTTACATTCATTTCATTTAACAACTAACTGTCAGAGAGTTGCATCCTGTTCACCCAGCTAGTGTGAAAGAGACACTGAATTTGGTTTTTAAAATGGGTAGTGACTCAAAGAGTTAATTCAAGAGAAAACTGCAAAGATTTAAAGAACGTAAAAGATAACTCAAGAAGGCAACTATCCTTGCCTAATGTTTCAGGTCTAATTATCTCTTTATAATCTACAATTTCAACAATTGCTCTAGTGTATTAGACAAACAGGCTGACCTTCAATCTGGCATGTTCTACTCTCTTGTTTTGAAAATGCTGTGTAAAATAAAATCACAGTCAATAACCTCTCCAATTCTCCATTACTCCTCAGTCATCCAATACAGTGTTACCACAAAGCACTTTGCTTTATGACAAGCAGACAAATTGACGTTGAAATAGAAAATCAATTTGGGACAAGTCTTTGGATAAGGCCATAGAATTGCTGTCCTTCTGAAGGAAGATTAAGAGAAGTCCCACTCTAACGCCCTAGATCTCTTCAAATCTTCTTGCTTACAGGAGGGAATAAAAAAAAAAAAAAAAAGGCTAGTAACAACCTGTTCATTTTCTACTAAGTGAAAAAAAAAAAAAAAAACAACCAAAACAACTATAAAAAAAAAACCAACAAAATCAGAAACAAAAATCAACAAAAACAAACAAAACAACAAAAAAAAGCAAACCAAACAAAAAACCAAGTACCTATACACTCCATGAGGCGTTTCATAATTGCTAGATGATTTAGCAGTTACCTTTAAGCAGAGACCTTATCAGACATGCAGACGGCTGTAACCATTTCAGAAAGAGAAAATAGTAACATCAGAATCACAGAACTTACAGGGAACAGGTGAAAATGCATTTGTCTGCATCACAAAAAATAAATTTCGAACCAATTACACTCAGAATGGATGACAGAAATGACAGGATCTGAGAAGAAGTTATTTCTGAAATGGCTCACAAGTAACCACCATATTTTTTCCACATAGACAACTGTTTTCTACAATTTCCTATAAAGCAGTGACCATCAGAGTAAGAAATCATTCTTTGAGGGGAAAAAAACCAACTGTGCTTCCCTTTGTTGAAGATTCCAGTAATTGCTGAGTGATTGAGAAGTCTGTCTACATAATAATTACTACACGCATGCCCTATATATAGAGCATTTCCTCTATAAGGCAAAGCGCAATGACAACAGTCTCTTCGGAATATACAGAGATATTAGTTTCTCTATCAAAAAGATTAATATAGATTTTGCTTGGGCCGGTTTGATGTGATCACAAGCATCTTCCAGAACTCCCAGCACCTCCAGTAAAATGATACTATCAGCTCAAAAACGAATAAGCTCATCCAGCTGCTTTGTGCTTCACATAACATTACTCAAACCTCCTCTACATCTTAATTCTCTCCTTTCTCTCTTCCACAGCTGTGAAAAATACTTTTTCAATGCAACAACAGAAGATAGAAAATATGTGAATATATATGAAAATACATTTCCAAGCCATAAAGCAAATATTTAAAAGCATTTAAAAGTTCTTGACAATCAAGGAATGACGTTTACTTCTAACCGAAAAAAGATAGCAAAATTTTTAAAATCATTAAAAAAAAAAAAAGAGAGAGAGAAGTACCAGAGATTTCAAAACAGGATATCTGAAATTTATCAAATGTAGTTACATCAAAATGCAAAAGCGACATTTTCTTTTGTTTGAAGATGGCTGATGAAAGTTGTGTATACCATACACTACCAGAAAGATGTAATACAGTAGCAAAACCCAGCAATTTTTCTGGTATCTGCATTATTTAATGATAGTCGTGCAACAATGCATTCATGCACTAACCTGCAAACTCGGGCAGGAAAATACAGGTTCTGCCAGGACCGACAGAGGTATTTAGAGTGATCGATAACTCGAATCCAGTCTAACTCATCCATGGACACCTCAATGTAGTAGGAATAAGACCTTTGGATTTTAAAATAAAGGATGGATTAGAATATGAACAGCCATACCTTGGATATTAACTTCTTCAGCTTCTTCTGGATTTCAGTCATGCTGAAAAGAAGGCTATTTGCTCCTACCACAGTCCTGTATCTAAAATACCTAGAAGAGATCCCTATTCTAAACTAGCTTTGATACTAAATTCACATGCAGTTATGTTAAGAGACATTTTCAGAATAACTTGAAACATCCTAACACACAATCTGCAGTAATCAGGTGAGACCATCACCTCAGAAACGCAATAGCAACTTTCAAATTCAGTGATATTTAGTCATAAAATAATAATTTGTATTCCATCTGCATGGAATAAATCTAAACTACCAGTGATGCAGATATTACTATTGCCATATCAATAATAATAATAAAACATCTCCCACAGAAAAAAAAAAGAAAAATAAAAAAGCTGGGATGGCACAGAAACTAAATACTAAACCACAAAACCACCGTAATCTCTGTATTTTACAAACACAAGAAGTGTTTAGAACTATTGGTGATAGGCGGATGGTTGGACTGGATGATCTTGTATGCCTTTTCCAACCTTGGTGTTTCTGTGATTCTGTGATGAAGAAGTCCACCCTCTCTGATTCTGCTGCCAATGATGGCTTGTTCTACTTAAGTTCAGAGGAAAGGTGTATGACAGCAGCAGAATATTCTTGACTAAACTGTGCTAAGGAGAATGTTTCCCACAATCCCAGCTTCAGCAGCTGCTAGTTGATTTACATCTTGTAGATGAGGGGCAATTTACAAGCTACTAGGTCTCTAAAAAAATTCAAGAGAACTACTCACTATTTTCACCTCTAATACTTTTCAAAATTTCATTGAACACTGGGTTTACTTGGTTGATCTGTGACAAATAGTTTAATATTGTAAAAAATTGTTTATTGCACCTTTTAAAGTTTTACTTTTCAATCTTTCCAAAAAGAAAAGAGAAGCATAAACTTCAAATAACTAAATAGCTAAAAAAAAAACCTAGTTTTGAATGATAACTGTAATTGATATTTTAAATAAATTTTAATTTACCAAAAAAAAAAAAAAAAAAAAAAATCAGTAGAACACCAATGTTTTCTGTTCTAAAATAACACAGCTTGTTCAAGAAAACAAAACTTTTGCAATTCTCATTTGTTATTCTACAAGTAAAAAAAATATAAGAAAGGTAATGATGTGTTAGAGTATAAACAGCATGTTCTATTGTTTTTTAAAAGAATATTGCTTATGAATACCTGCATTAGCTATTTTCTAAATTAAAAAATTTTTGTGATGATGTTTAAGGTGCTTACAGCAAGAGTGGGGTTGGTCTCTTCTCGCTGGTGACAGGACGAGGGGAAATGGTCTCAAGTTACACCGGGGTAAGTTTAGGTTGGATATCAGGAAACACTTCTTTACAGAAAGGGTTTTTAAGCACTGGAATAGGCTCCCCAGGAGGTGGTTGAGGTACCATCCCTGGATGTGTTTAAAAACCATTTGGATGTGGTGCTCAGGGATGTGATTTAGTGGAGACTTGTTAGAGTTGGGTAGTATGGTTAGGTTGTGGTTGGACTCAATGATCTTTAAGGCCTTTTCCAACCTGAGCGATTCTATGATTCTATTCCAAACACATTTTTATTCCCTGAATTACTGTCAGAGATGTTATCTCTTGACAATGTTAATACACTGAAAAACTCTAAACAAACATTCTTCCAATGTCTGGGATGAATATATCTGCATAAGAACTAAAATACCCAATTTTACATTAATAGTTGAAAATTAAATTGCAAATAGAAAACAACTAAAAGCATTTAAATTATGTAAGCTTTCAATAAAAATATATTTACTGAAAACAAAAAATACGCCTGACATATCAGGAGATATTTTAATACCGCTTAATAAGGCCTTGCACATATGTAACAACAATTATATTTAAAAAACAGTGTTTTCAAATAAAACTTGTCATTGACATCCCCAACACGGTACCATGCTGTTTTAATAAAATCTTTATGAACATTCTGCATGTGTATGTTACCACAAGTAAAAAATGCATTACCTTCCCCTCTCTAAGTCAACTTGACACCTACCGACTGTCTCTGTCCCACAGGAGTATTCGTATGTGGTTGATTATTGATGGCTGGCCTAGTTTGATTTCTATACCAGAACGGCAGTCATCGTCAATTGGGTGTCGAGAGAAGCCATGATCCAAGTCATAGTTCTGAGTATCCCCATCTAATAAAGCAGACTTCAGCTCCCCTTTTACAACCTGGGCTCCATACTTCATTGTTGCAATATTTTCCCCTGGTACTAAGAAGAAAAGGAAATAATTGTTTAATATTTATACTCACATCATGCAAGTTAGATGCTCTGAACATCAACTGTATTCAGTTAAAATGAAGATTGATTGCCATTATCATTTCTCCAATACTGGTTACAAACAAACGCTCAAAGAAAGAATTACAAAAGGAGAGTCAGTGCAGAGCAATACCTCCTCTGTAAACCCATCGTTTCCAGCAATCCACAGTTTCATTTCCTAAACCATAAGAAATTGTTCTTCGCTGTTTAATAGAGACGTAAATTTTAGAAATTATTTTCACTGTTTTAATAAAAGCTATTTTATAATTCCATAATATAGGATTATGACCACAAAGTAATTATGCATTTTGAAAATAGATTTTAGAAATTCTGCATCTTCCATTTCATTTGTTGCCACCTAGATCTCGCACAATAAAAGAGGTAAAAATTTAACCGTACTGTATTATAGTATTTATATATATATATACTTATATATATATATATATTTATATATATGTATATATATGTACTGATTATATTTTTATATATATATATGTGCAGTAATGTACAACTATGAAATTGCAAGTGGTCATCAGTGTTTCTGCAGAGAAAAACCCAAGTGTCTGAACTAGTACTAAAACAACATAGAGAATCAAATTTTTAGAAAGCTGTGATTTTGGCAAAGATAGAAATTCTGAGATTACAAACATCTTGTCATTGCAACGTAAGGTGGCAGGAAAAGGAGTCAGAAGGTACCATTCCACTTTGAAAAATGTATTTTCTGGACAGTCAACAGAATGTCTTGTATTTATTTTTACAGTATCAAAGTATTAACTCAGATTTTTAAATATTAGGTTATATATTAACTTCTAAAGAAAAACAAATGGAAGACGCAATTCTAGGAAATCTGTTATCTTTTTCAAGGCTTATTCTGCATGACTGACAGACTACAGGACAAACTGCCACAGGAAACTTTATTCTTTGCTGTGGGGCAAATAGTCTGTACATCATATACAAAGCAACAGTATCTTCAAAAAGCTCAGCATCAGATATTTCTGCCCACTGTTAATTCAACAAGAATAAGAGAAACCAAACAAAAGACTTTTCATGCTTTTTTTTTTTTTTTTCCAAATTGTTTCTATTAAGCAATTTGGAAAATCTGTTTATGCTATTTGGGCAAACATGTCAACAGTGACAAAAAATCAAAAATATTGGAGAAAAGATGGATATATCATAAACAAGTCAGCATCAATGTAAAACCATTGAAATTCCCTTTAGCACACAACAAATCATTTTTCCCCCAAAAGATTTTTTACTAAAATAACTATTCCTCAAGGAAAATATGTTCTGAAAACAAAGTACTTATTTGAGCAATTCCTGAGACACAAGCCAAGAAAATATGCTGACTAACATTATTTCCCATCTGAGGAATAAAAACTCAAAGAACAAATTAACCATACCTTCCAGACAGCTACAGCACAGCAGTCACTAAAGGAGGGAAAAAACATAAAAATGCTTACTTAACATGCCCCTGTAGTTGAGGTCCATGTCCCGACTCTCAGAACGAATCTTAATGGCATCTAGGATGGCATCGGGTGACAACAATCCGGAAGGTCTTACAACATTTAGCAGTTCTGTTAGACTCATTAGTGGCAAACGCACTGCTTGCATGATTTCAGCATGGTTTTCCTTGGGGTTATGTTTACACCAATTCATCAAGGCTTGAAAAATGTCCTTCTCGGGAGCTGCAAAAGAGTCCCTCAGTACGATACTTAGAAGAGCAGCCTGGAAGAACATAAAAAAAACAAAAGGGAAAAAAAAAAGAAAAAAATAAGTTTTTGTTTGTTTCTTTCTTTTAGACAGCTCATTTGAACTTGTAATTATTAAAAATAAACTCCAAAAGAATAACTACTAGAAACAGCACACAGTAGAAGCAAAAGTCCTCCTAAGATTCCTGAAATCCGATCTAGTTTTCCTGATTAAGAAATAAGAAAAAATCCACACTAGTCTACAGTAACCGGACTAAGAGTATTGCTCAACAAGACACTCTTCAGTTTCAGTACTGTTTTTATGTCTTGTTTTAGTTTCTTACTGAAGATTCAATAAATCTCTAAGATAAATACTAAACAATATTATTAATTTGCTATGAGAAATAAGATGGAATGAAAATGTGGGAAAAAATCAATTTTATTCCAAGTTATTAAATTGCGTAAGTAAATTTAAGGTAATAAACAATATAAGAACTAATTCGGAGATTTAGTAGTACAATTCAAAACATTCCTTTAAACTTAAGAGTGACATAAGATGACTGATGTGAAAATGTCAACTGAGGGTTGGAATTACCTTTTCAAATCCATTCTAATTACTTGGGCATTTTTATCCCTTTTCTCTTTCTTTTGGGACAAACTTGGTATCAGGAGGTAAAACCCTCAGTTACTCCTACTCATGCAAATAATCCACAGATAGCAAAAAAGAACTGAATGGATTCTGACTTTCATTTAGCAAACAAAATAATTAGAAGTCTGCCTCAGAAAGGCACAAATCTCTTTTATATGCCAGAATTGGTTACAACAAAGATTTCAGAAAGTATATGCCTTCAGAACTCAGATTTAATAAGCTGAGTATGACAGACTACCGTAGGGAAAAAACATCCTTTCCCTACATAGCTAGCAAGTTAGTCAGCAAAGCAGAAATGTCTTGTACTTATTCAAGGAACTGATCCATCACATTTTTTCCACTAACACTTTTAACACTTTTTTCTTTATTTTTTCCAAGTATAATTAAGCTATCTTTCATTCAAGATGCTTTGCTGCTTCATTCGAATGCTACTTGAAAACACTAAACCACTATTATGCCCAGCTCAAAGACCATTCTAGAGAATGTGGAATAATTCAATAGCACAGAATTGCCTGAATCTTACACAAATATTTATGCATCTAACAACAACAAATATATTAAAACAAAATTAAAAAAATACACCCTGCAATACCATCATATTACATGATTTCAGACTGCACAAATAATCAGATATATAAATCACATCAAGCCTCAGGATACTGCAGCCTACACTGTGGAAAACGGCCTATGACAGAGATTGCCTGCATCAAGAAATTAATAAAATGGAGTACCTTCTATCTTCAAATCTTTACAACTACTGGGCAACATTCAGAAACCAAGTAATACTATTCCAAGGACAGATAAAAAAAATACAAGGTAAAATTAAGTTGTCTGTACCCAGCTACCAGAATACTCTTGTTTTTAGCTACAGTGAGTGGTCAGAACTAAATTTCTAAAAAATTCAGAATGGATGACCAAGGTTTTTACTTCATCTTGGTCTGAATACTTCCAATTGTCTCTGTCCCACGAAAACCAAGAGATAACTGTTAACAAACTTATAAGCTTTTATTTTACACCATTAGTATTTAATCATGAAATGTATGCAAAAAAAATTAATAATCCTGAGGAAAAATGCAAACAAAAACTATACCTTAGAAAGTGACAAGAAGCCTTCACTGGAGAGTACCTCCTGAGCATTTCTATCCATGAACATACAGCACATACAAGTTAATTTGGGAAGGGAATAAAGACTGGCAACGTCAAATGTCATACAAACATTCTGGATATTAAGTATGGTGCAAAGATACTCAGATGTGGAATCCTCCAGTTCTGGAAATCCATACTTATGTGCCAGGCTTAGGAAGTCTAGGAGGACCTCCTCCTTCTCATCTCGTAGTGTGGCACGGCCAGTGTAAATATATTTCATCAGCATGGTAAAAGCTTCTGCAGTTGTGTCCTGAAGAGGAATTTCTGCTTCAGGCTGAGATTCTCTCATTCCACCATACAGTAATGCTCTAAAAAGATAAAATTTGAGAAACTTACAACATACAAATATCTGTTTTATTAACAAAAACAAACAAATAAACAAAAAACCATACAAAAGGTAGAGAAACAAAATGACAAGTAACAACACAGGGGATGCAAAAAGGGATGCATTTCCATACAGCTACAAAAAAAAAAAGCCTACATGTCATTTAAAGTACAGCTGACCACTGAAAACAGTACACAGGAAAGAATAATATTCTAATGCATCATGCTTTTATTCTATGGAACAATTGCTCCATCTCTACTTTGAGCAATAGTTGCAAAGCAGAAACTCAGTTGGGTTTTCTGTTGTTACTGATTTTTTTTGTTTTTAAATAGTGTTAACAGTGAGGAAGAAAGAAAATGGCAGAAAACAAGTGAAACAACTAGTTCATCACCATAACAACAGTGGTGGATTAAAGTAAGGAATAAAAGATCAAGAATCCTGGGATTTGCTAAACCAATCGTGAGACAAGCCTAAAGATGTCCTGAATCTTTAGGAGGAAAAAAAGAACTAAATACACCCATAATCTGTTGGATTTTGTTTGTTTTTGAAGTGTGGTATAGAGTTTGAACACAATTTGCTCTCATACTTCAGATTTGTCAGAGGGGTACGTTACTAACTAAATTAGAACCTAAATTCATAATAATCTTCTTCCAGAAAAGTGATTCTATTTAGAGTGAAAAGTCCCAGATCTTTAAAATGAGATGCATTAATATTATTCCTAGTTTTAAAATATTCTAACCTGAATCAAACAGACCTTTTCAAATACTTGATTTCAACACGTCAAAAGTAAACTTCTGATTAATACAGTCCACAGAAGCACACTATCCATGCTCTGAGAAATCAAAAAATTTTTACAGCAGAACTTTTCTGTTATTTTTCTCCTGAATTTATGAAAATAACTTCAAAGTCCAATTTAATGAAGGTCAAAAGAATAACATCATGACATGGTATTTATCTTCTTATATCTGGACACAATGACTTGATGTGCTGGGAAACATTCACACAGAAAAGGTCACACTCAATGGACAGATGATTACACACTGAAAAGTTCACAGAGAAACAATGTTTATCTTATCTGCATGAAAATTTGCAGTGCGCCTGACAAAAGCTATGCTTCACCTGAAATAATGGCACCTCGCAGCCAGGATCACTCTGTGTGCTGGAAAACGTTTCTTTTCCACGATGAAGGTAACATCACTATATTCTTCCCCATTCATCAGAGCACCGATATGCTCTGACAGAATGTGAACATGGTCAATCTCACCAACAGCTGTGTAAGGACGAAGTGGATGGCTGTTACTCATCTTGGAGGGATGATGATATTGATAGCCTACAGAGAAAAAGAAAATAACTACTATAAAGGGCACATTTAGAAATAGCAATGATGAAAAATGCAGTTATGAAAAAAAAAAAGGAACTAGTGTAAGCTCTCTCTCTGATTCACTCATATATTACGAGGAAAACGAAACAAAGAGGTTTTCTATTAAAGGTAATTTATAACAGCACTCAGGGCAGCTTGCATCAACAACTCTAGTCAAAAATATTTCAGAGTATTCCATCATCTCGCTCCTCCATCAATCCATTTATTTAAAAAAACTTAAAACAAAATGAATAAAAATTAAACAATTTTAATTACAATCACAATTATAAACAATATTTTTTGTCTGAATTAAAATGCAAATAATTACAGAGAAAAAAGTGAGCTAACCAATTTAACTTAATCTCAACTCTGAAGCCTCTACTAAAATCAGCAATGAGTAAAACCAACTGTGTTTGTAATCCATCCTTGAAGAATTCCAATCAGCTATCCAGAACTGGAAGAATATAACTGTTCAAAGTTATGCCCGATGCTTTAACAGACTAAGTCTCAGTGGTAAGAGCATCCAAAGGACTATTTCAGTCTTAAATCAGGTTCTCTTGTCAACTTTCAGTTTACTTTTCAACAAAAAAGGTCAGCTCCCTCACATAATAATCACCTGTATTTTCAGTGTCACCTCCTGTGCTACAACGACGGATCGCTTTTCTAAATGGGCACATTCTTAGTGCTAAAGTAAGATGGTGTGTACAGAAAAATGAAACCATATACTGCATACAGCTAACACATTAATCTTCTATGTGAAATACTCTTTACATGAACGCATTTTTAGCCATATTTTGAAGTATAATCAGAAAATGCATGTCTGTTTCCAGGCATTTTTACAGAACAAAGAAACGAAAACACATGGATAGGGGGTAAAGAACTATATGTGGTTCAAAACACCTGAAAACTCTTAACACAAAATCAAGATATCACAGAAACACCATTTCTGAAGAACTTTAAACTAAGCTAGAAAAAGTGGTAGAGACAGCAAATCAGATTTGAGAATAAGATAGCATAGTAAATTGATGACAGATCACAATATGAGTGGGAGCAGAACCCAGCTTTCCTCAGGCTGTCTCTGCCATCTGAATTTGATGCTGTATGCCCACAGAGACATCCCAAAGTGGAACAAGCAATGCTGGCCAAGGAACTTGAGGCAGTCTAGCCGTAACACAGAACACTGTACGAAGCTATTCTCCTACACCAACATAAGAATAAATTATTTTTTATGAGTTTTTTTTCCCCATAACAAAATGTTTCCTCCATTTGCACTGGTTTGTTTACATTTATGTTAAGATCCAATTCTAGTAACATTTGCTTTATAACAAGCAAGATTAACTTAATTCACATCAATCAAGATGCAACTAGCAACAGTATTTATCACAGCATAATTACTTGAGAATGCATAGACAACAGTGAAATTGGAATGTCCTCAAAATGTAAAACCTTTTATTACACTAAAGGAGCAAACAAAAGGCTGAATTTGTTACTCAGTTGCAAATCAAAGACGTCCATATTCCTTCATACCTTCTGTATCTTTTAAGTCTGTAAAAACTGTTGTTGATCTTCATTGTTAAGCACAATAGCCAAGCAACCCAATTACATACAAATTACATGCAGATTATCAAACAAAACTCTCTCTCTTCCACTAGTTCCACTTACCATTAATTAGACAATTTTATTTAAAAAGCTACAAGCATGTATTAGGATAGGCACATTTTGGTTTTAAAATCTGTTTTACTTCCATTTTCTCTACATTATGCTTTTTTGTTCATTCAGGTTTGGGTTTTTTTTCCTGTAAAATTGGGAATAGATACTGCTTGAAGAAAACTGGAAGACAATAAAAGTGCTAAAATAAGGAAAAGCCATTGGCTGCACACTCATTTTGTTTGCTGCTGCTGTAGGTTTTGTCATACGTCAACAGGGCAAAGGGTCCAAGGGAAAATTGTTCCCATTTCACAGAAATGAATAAAGAAAGAAATAGAATCAAAGTAACACTTCCCTGCTGAGGGTATATAAACCTACCTTTAAACAAGCACAAAGTCTGAGCTGGGAGCACTTGCTAATAAGCTGATAATGACAGTCTGATATCAACATCCTGGACTAACACTAGTAATGAAAGTAGAAATTTCAAAGTCCTTTTGTGTCAGATGCAAACTAAGTTTGTTTCACAGATGTTCAGCGCTCCCTACACTGTTGGGATGATGCATTATTCTAGATTACTAGTTTCAAACTGATCACCAAAACTATGGGATACAAAGAATAGAGCCCTGGCTGAGCAGCCTTTCAAATGCTTGATGATGAAGAGAGTTGAAAACTTACAAGTCTACGAAAACTATGCACATGCTTTATATACTTCCCATGGGTAACACTAGTACATTGAAGAAGAACTCAAATTTATTTACCCATCTACAACACATTTCTAATGCAAGTTTCATCAGTATTCCACACAAAGCAGCACAGCATGAGAGCAGTCTTGTCTTTGAAAAGTAGAACCAAATCATGCATGACCTCAGATCCTCCCAGACTGGATTATTTAGATATGTTCATACAGTCAGCCCTTGAAGAGACCTGCACATTTCTTGTTTGAGGAAGTGAATAGTAATATACTGGTTTAGTTGTGGTGAGTTGCTATGAGTTTACCTGTGTAGCTAAACTTTACAACCAGCATTCTTGGTTGTAACTCAAAGTTTTAAATACAGTAAAAAAAAAAAAGACAAAAGCTGACTGGAGCTCGGCAAAATCCTTTATGATGAACTCTCCAGCATCTTCTGTAATCACTGACATTCCATTCAGATACACGCCTTTGCTCTTCCTTGTGGTCACAGAAGAACATTTAACAAACTGCAGATAAAAGGCCAAGCCATTTATAAACCTCTTACTAGCACCATAACCTAATTTCCAGGAGCTATTAACAGCTAATCAGGTGCTTCAGAAGTCAGCTGCTGCAGCTTTGTTCATGTCACAGATATAGGTTAAGTACAACAATCTTCTCAGTAAGTTTGAGGAGCTATTAACACTGAAATGATTTTAAACTGCACCTATGATGTCAGAAAAGTCTACAAATCTCTTCCATCCAGAATTGAAACAGAAGACCCACGTCCTGGTGGCCATCTTATTACTAAAGATGCAAAAAATGTGGCCTAGTATTTATTGTATAACAACATGCAATAGTATATAGCATGTCAAGGTTAGAAAAAAAAACACCAAGTCAGTTTCCAGCTTGCTATATTCCCTTTTTAATAAACAATCTGTAACATGTCACAGCATGCAATACTGTGATCTACAAAACACAGCAACAAAAACCACAATGACTTCTTGACTAAACTACTCTCGAACCAGAACTGCAACAAAGACCAATACGATGTCACTTCCTCTGCCCCATTTGGCTATCATTAAAGACAGCCCTCTGAAAAACAGAGATGTTTCACTGAAAAAGGGGAAGAAATATTTTTATACTATGCAGAAAAATGGATATAAGAAACTGTCCATGAATATGTTGAAATTTCTTTTTCTTTACATAAAAAAAAAAAAAAAGCCAAACAACAATACTACTGGCAGTTTAAAAATGGTTACATGAAAAAAAAATTAGCAAGTAAACAGACAAATGACAGAATTTAAAACTTTGTGAAAGAAGTCCAGATTATAAACACGGAGTTAAAATTTCATATCCCTGAAACAACTGCATTATCATCTGGTTATTTCACAATAATACAGCTCTTGTTAGAATTACACGGAGAATTTTTTTAAATGCTATTTATGCAAAAATATTATTATTCTCTTAATTTCTGGGACAATAAAATAACATCTCTGGATTTGATAAATATTTCAATGTGTACAAAAAAAAAAAAAACCTAAGTACTTTGACTCTGTCAGAACCACAGAAGCTCCTTTGGACTTCTGAGTAACAGTAACAACATTCCTAGGCACTGAAAACTGTAACAAGGAGAAAAAGCAACCAAAAAATAACACACAGGTTCCAAAAGATAAATTGTTCACATTGAAGTACATTCAGGTTGCAAAGCTTTCATAAGCACCAGGAGTAAAACAAGTAATTCTATGGCTTGATGCAAGCCCACAAAACTATGAAAGCCTGTCCATTGTTTCTTTTAGGTTCACAGGAGAAAGGATTGATGCGCTATTGATAGATGTGATATTTAGAATTTAGTTGCAAATATCATTAATTTACTCTGTAACATCAATGTCAGGAAAAATGTAATTCAGCACTGAAGCACAAGTCAAGTAATACTTCCGAGGAAAAAAAGTATCCGTCTATCATTAATTCTCTCATCCTTTTACTTTGATATAACATTTCCAGCCTTTGTTCTGTACAGTTCTGAGATTTTCCATAATGTCACCCAGAGAATCAAGCTACCCTACATTACGAGGCACCAGAAAACAAGTGTTAAAAGGGCCTTTAGAAAGAAAATGGAAAAAGATGAGGTATTTATATTACTGCCTCCCTAACTTGACAAACACACAAAACCCAAACAAAAACACAGATTCAAACACCAGGAAGAAAATGTTTTAATCAAGATAATCCTTAAGCAGAAAGCGTCCTGCATTTTGGAACACCATTGATTAAACATGTCCTCAACTTTTCCCATTTCATTAACATACCATTATGGTATTTAGAGAAATTATGTCTCATACATAAGTCACAACGCTACAGAACGAAAAAAGCTACCCACAACACTGCAGCATTTTAAATCACATTGACTTATATATGAACAACTCACAGCGACACCTGATTCAAAACCTAACTAAACGAGTATAATACTCATGGTATTATTGGAATTAATCTGTATGAGATCACCACAATGCACATAATAGTTAAAAAAAAAAAAAAAGTAAATTCTAACTTTAATTAAAATCTTGATATCATATTAATTAACTTATCATATTAATAACTACCTGTGCATGTCCAAGGAACTAACTGGCCCTACTTATCCAATACCTGATAACATAATCCACACAATATGAATTCAGAGATTCAGAATATGAAAAGCCAAATAAATGGAATTCCCAGAACTTTTAAGTAATCTCCAACCCTTCTTTGGGGAAATAATTAAAAGAAAACTGGATGTTAACTCTATTAACTATGCCTTTCAATAAGAGCATCAGTACCAAAAACGTTTTTCCTTCAAACATATGGACAGTTACACACTACTATGCCTTCCAGTTCCCAAGCATCATTCTGCTATTGTTTTGCATTCTGCTTAGAGAGATATTTCTCTGATAGGACAGCAGGAATAAATTTAGCTACATGCAAAGAACAATATAGTAGGATTTATTAAAACTCATGTGAAATCAATATTAATGCACTTGATATGACATGGTTAAAATAGCATATAACTAAATTCTTAAGTTTTTCAGGAAAATATATTGGTGTACTTACCAGTAAAGCTTTCTGAAGGTCTACAATGGACGTAGCCTGTGGGCAGGTGACCAACTTCCTGAAAATTAGGGTTTTTTGCCATTCTGAACAACTGACAGGTGGAACAGCAAGTTCATAGAAACACTAGTCAGCAACATCCAGCTGCATAGTAGCAACTGTATCATATTCCTGAAACAACGCATGAAATGCATTAAGAACAGGTGGCATGTAGCAGTAAACGTTAAGAATCCTTCAGTGTTCTATGGGAAATCTTTAAGTACCATTATACCATAACATTAGAAGTCTCACTTTTTCTTTTTTTTAAAGCATTTAATTTTGACAATACATTTTTTTTTAACCAAAAAAGCAATACTATATCATAATTCATTTTCTCATTATAAGGCACAAAAACAGTGATCACATTGTTTCTCTATATGTTAATCATATTGTGATTATAATATCATATATATGATCATATGATCATATTGTTTCTCTTAATTAAACCACATCTATGCAAAGCCTACCATATGAACATTATTCCCCAAACATTCAAATCCCTGCAATTGGCCTTGTCTAGCCCAAAGTGGTAGGTGAGTAGTGCTGGTTTTTGTTTGGTTGTGGGGTTTCAGGTCTTGGGCTTAAGGTAGGGATGTCATCCAGAGGGACCTGGACAGACTCAAAAAGTGGGCCCACAAGAACCTAATGAGAAGTTGCACTTGGGTTAGGGCAATCCCACATATGTCTAAAGACTGGGAGAAGAATTTCTTCAGAGCAACTCTGCTGAAAAGGACTTGAGGGTCCTAATGGACAAAAAGCTGGACATGAGCCAGCTGTGTGTTCCTGCAGCCTGGAAGGCCAACTGTATCATGAGCTGTTTTAAAAAAGGGACGGCCAGCAGGGAGAAGGAGATGACTGCCTCCCTCTGCTCTGCCCTTGTGAGGCCTCATCTCGGGTACTGCATCCAGGTCTGGAGCCCTCAGCACAAGAAAGATGTGGAGCTGTTAGAGGGTCCAGAGGAGGCCACAGAGATTATCAAAGGACTGAAGCACCTCTCCTATGAAGAAAGGCTGAAGGAGTTGAGCTTGTTTAGCTTGGAGAAGACGGGGCTCTGGGAAAATCTCACTGCAGTCTTCCAGTACTTGAAGGAAGCTTATAAACAAGAGTGAAACCAACGTTTTAGGCACAGAGAGAATGCTCACCTTAAACCTTAAAATGCAAACAAAAAATTCAGTGACAGCAGCACAGGGTTTTTGGGACAGGTCTGTGCGCTGTGCTTTAAAAACAGTGCAAGCAAGGGGCATTTCTGGGAAAGTACAATTACTGCTGCACTGAGAACAATTTAACAGTCCAGCTTTTTTACTATTTGATAACACAACGATTTAAGTCAATAGGTATTTGAATGAATCATCATTCGCAGTAGTACTTGTACTATGAACCCAGGAGAGCCTGATAAAACACCACACGCTATCATCACGCAAACTCGTTGAGCTAACTTCAGAAGAAAGCTGCAGCACAGCACGGATAAGCACTGCGGACAACACTGCGGAACGCAGGAGTGCCACACGCCGAGCATCCGCCAAGGTCACACCCGGAGCAACTCGGGGCAAAGCGAGCCCGGAGCCGCGGTTCCTCACTGAGGGCTCTCGGAGCCGCGCAGCCGGCAGCCACCCCGTGCCCGCACAAACGCCGCTCGGCTCCCAGCGAACTCAGCGCTTCCGTGCGGAACCCCCGCGCCGGCCGCTCCCTCAGCGCACCCGCCGCCACAGAGCGCTGCGCTGCCGCCGGGCCCGGGCAGCCGCGGCAGCCATCTCTTGCCGACTCCTG
>JAOWBP010082064.1:0-27622 GCA_028571105.1 Tragopan temminckii
TCTCCTCTCCTCTCCTCTCCACTCCACTGTTGCTGCTGCTGTTGCTGCTGCTGCTGCTGCTGCTGCTGCTGCTGCTGCTGCTGCTGCTCAGGCTCAAGGCCAGAAGCAAGGCATAAAACCCGATCCAAACCATGACTCTCCTTCCTCTCCATCCTCCATCAGTTAAATATAATTTTGGATATAAACTATCCAGATTAAAGAGATATCTGGGATACTTTACTATCATGCTGGCTCCCAAGATCAGTAAACACAATAAATTGTGGAGCCAGATAGAGCTCTGCCTGAACTTTCACATCAAGTTTTAGTTTGATGTTGAAATAAGGTGACATACTGATTTCAAGAGTACTGACTTTTTCCCTATTGGTGTTTATGTAAAGAGAGTTCAGCACATGGGCTTATCCCTGCACCCGGGAGGTGCTGCCAAATGTAACTCGAAGTGGTGTTTTCCTATTCTATCCTGTGCTGGCCACCAAACATTCAGAGGGAGAATGGGTCTCAGCATCTGTGTAGATGCCATGTGAGCAAAGATGTTATATTATTTTGGAACATAATTATCAGAAAACATTTCTCAGGCTCCTTGTCTGCTCTGTTTGAAATCATTTGGTGCAACTAATCATATCACAGGCAGGAGACCAGCCATCTTCTTCTGGCAGAATGTAAGAGCTGAGTGAGAATCAAGTTTGTGAGACATCTGTCTACTTACAGTGAAGCTTTCTCACTACCTTACAGAGAACAGATGGAAATTCAAGGGAAAAGGCAGAACATCCATGATAGGAGATGCAAGTCCTAAATCTGACATTCAGTAGTTTGACCACTTTCACCACAACAGTAAAACATATTCTCAACTGGCAGAGGAAAGAGAGGAAGTAAGGCATGCACTTTGCATGCCTCTGCTAGGACATATTTATGTTTTGTTTGAGTGGATGACATTAAACAGAGGTTCTGATCTCTTTCTGTAGCTGAGAAAGCTGGCAGGACTCATGCTTTGCTAGACCTACTGGAGTCAACACATCAGTGAGGATTTCTTTGTTGTTTGGCAGTCATGGCCATAGAAATTACCAAAACAGAGCAGTGTAGTGCTTCTTAATATTTTCCCCACCTGTGGCTCAGCTGCTCTCCCATCTTGCTGTGTTTCTGACAGATACAGAAACTCTTCAGAGCTTTTTGATGAATGAATTCTTAGTCTTCAATGTTTTAAAATCATTTGTGATCACCTTGTTTGACCTCTATATGTTGGAGGACTTAGAATTTTATCCTCTAGCTCCTAAAATCAAGCAAGACAGTTTTTGGTGGAGCAGTGCCTGCTAGGACAGTTTTGCTAAACTAGATGTAAGGGCATCAGGTAATGGAGGTTGCACACTGTCCCTTTGCACAGTGCCCCTTTGTAGTGAGTCCCTTGATTGGGTGCTCTCACTACTAGATGCTTGCTAGCACAGTGCTTTTCTGCATTCAGTTTCCAGCTGCTCATCTTACCACTCCGTTTCCTGCTTTGTCAAAGAATGTTTCCACTTTATATGGTTTCCTTGTCTAGGCACCTGGGCACTTCTTTGTGATGAGCAGAGTAGAAATCCCAGCTCAGCTCTCGACTGGTGACTACCATCAATGGGCACTAGATGGGAAGTTGCTTCCTTTCCAGAGGAACAGATTGGCAAATTGGAACTGTGTATAAGGTCCCTGCGGCCATGAGTGAATTCATTCTCTTAGAGCTGGCCCCTGTAAGGTGCTTGCCGTATCTACGTAATGCTGAGCACACTTACTTCCCATCCATATCTTTGGTGGTGGAGGTTGTTCAGCATCTCTCAGCAACCTGATCACCTTGGATGATCAGTTATATCAGGTATAAATGGCGCTTACTGACACCTAGGCATCCCTGTCCCTGCCAATCACAGGGCTGTAGCAGTAAATCAGCTATGGGGTTGCCTTTTGACCAGTCAGCTGCCTATTGGAAGGTGATTTCCTGAATCCTGGGCATATTGCAGAGGGTTTGTTGGGGATATTTCAAGAGTCATATGAGGGAAATTAAAAGAGGGAAAGAGGACAACACATATCTAGAAATTATTCATTTGTTTGTGGTGCTGCCTTTTTTTTTTTAAAGCACCCCCTGACAGCCTTCTATTTGCAAAGAAACATAATGTACTCAGCAGCAGTGAAAACACAGAACTGTTTGTTGAGCTGTGGCATTTTTAGCTTCTGCTCCCTGGAGCTGCTGATGAGAGATTGAGAAATAGTTGTTTAGTGGCCTCAGAGTTGTGCAAATCATTTTAGTCAACAAACTTGGCTGCTCTTTCAAGTTAATGTGCCCTTAAAATGTAACACCATTAGACTATTTGTTTTTGGAATGTTAATCTAAATACTTTGCTTATAAACAAGAAGCATCTATAAAAAGGACTCTGCAAAGCAAGACCAGAGTGTGCAAGTGTTCTTACACAGTGCCAGCCCTTCCCAGAGAAGTCACTGTCCTGCTGAAATCTGTGGAAGTGTTTCCACTCATTTCAGCATAATCAAGATCCGGCACAGTAAGAAAACAAGCTCCGGGTGTCAACATATTCTACCTCTCCCAGATACACGGAGGCATTTTGGCCCCTTGACAGTGATCATTTTACAAGTAAATACTGTTTTATTCATGTAAATCCCAAATGGCTTTCTGAGTCCATAGGGAGAAAATGAAGATGGAGATCCCCAGAGCTCTTCCATCAGGTCAGAGCTTCCTTTCTCTCATAAGTGAGAGTTACCTACCCCATGGAAGCATGTTGGCAGCTTTCCTGCTATATAGGGTCTATCCTGTATTTTGCAGCTTGAACTTCACTCTTTTTTCCTATTAAAGCCCTGCTGGGAGAATTCAGTCATGCAAAGTCATTGAAGTCTGTGGCAAGATTTCTTATTGACTTCAGTGAAGTCTGGATCATGGCCATTTAATTAGGCCACAGAAAAAGCTGTTTTGCTGTCATATCTTTTCCTGGTTGAACAATGTTACCTGGATAGGATCATATAATCTCCATCCTATGTGGCTAATAAAAACGGCAGCAAAAGCTACCAAATAGCCAGTTGCCAAATAGTTACTGAAAGATTACTGCTGATATTGGTTGTTACTGGTGTTGCCACTTCAACTCATTTTGGGTGACTGACTTTTGCCAGCTGATGTACTGGCTACACAAACTGCACTTACAGACACCTGAGATAATGGCCTTTGGATTACCTGTATCCTGTTTCCCATCCATCTCCTACCTCCATTTTGCACACTGGACCTCTCTGATGACAACCACGAAGAGGCTGTTTTGATGTGTCCACACACATGGAATATCTCCAGCTCCAGAGGCGTTAGCTGTGCTGGAGGACAAGATGGTTGCTTGAACCAGAGAGGGTCTGATCTCAGTGGTGGTCTCAGACCTTCCCTGAGGACATGATATAGAAGCTCCTAACCCTGATTTAAAAGAATATGCAACCTCCTGTATTGTAGCTGTCGGCTACTGTGGTCTCTGAGTGCAGCCTGCTCCTCTGAAGGTACGTTTCATCCATTGTGGAAAAAAACAGCTTCTGATTTGAGGACTCAAATGCTTCAAAGGAGCCCCAGCTCCTCTTTGACAGACACTCGGTACCATTCCTTTCTCCTCTCATGTTCATCCCAGGTGTTTCTGAGCTCCCAGCCCCTGAGCAGAGCCAGTCCGAAGAAATGTGCGTGGTGTGAGTGGCGTGGCTGGGTGCAAAGGCAGAAGAGGAGGGGAGCAGAAATGCCTGCAGGGCTGAATGGCTGTCCCGTCCTCTCCCTCTCCTTCCCTGGGGAGGTGGGTTGTAGTTATGTACAAGCAACATGCCAACAGCGTTGTTGCAATGCGGTAAATAACGTGTATAATGTTACAAATAATTCCAGGCTTTCACACCTTGCATACACACTTACAGCTGTCTTGTGAGTCATCCTACAAAGCACGAGGCACAAAGAGGCTTTTGGAGAAACTTTTCTTTTGTGTCGCCAGTCTCCAAGATCAGTCCTTCCTTCGGCCTCTTTCTGGGGGGACGTCTTGGGACCCCGGTTTCTGGAGCAAAGCAGGGAAACAAAAGCAGAAACAGAACAGGGAAATCTATTTCCCATGGAAATTTATCAGAACAAAGGGTCACCGAGCCCATTCCTACTGCATTGCAGTGACTGTAAAGGTGAGGGTAAGGAAGAGATTTCATGTGAGGGAAAAAGAGGCAAGAAGCTTGGGAGGACATCTGAGAAAGGATTTCAAATGAAGAGCTGGTAGGGGAAAGGGGCAGGCATCATCTTAAATAATGCAGGCTCCAGATAAAGGAGAGAGAGAGAGAATTCAGAGAGGAGATAACAGAGGGGACTGAGGATACCCAAGCACAGACTGCTGGGTAGATGTGGGGAGGAAGAGTGAGCAACCCTTGTAAAGGAAAGCACTGGGTGGATTAGCAGAGGCTGGATGCAGAGGGATGACTCAGTAGTGATGCCTCCATTATGAGAAAGGCTGAGGGGGAGTCTTGAAATGCTAGTGCAGAGAGGAAGAGACGAGGCATAGGTGCAAGGAAGGAGGAGGAGAGTATTAATGCAATAAAACCTTCTGATGGAAAAAAAAAAAAACAACAAAAAACCAAAACAAACCAAAACAAAAAAAAAACCAACACACTAAACCTCCCTACCCTAAACTGTAAGCAAATTAATTCAGAGCTATTCGTGGCAATGACATCAATTCTTTGCTCCTGAAACAGTAATGGGAATAGGGGGAGAAAGTGGGAGGAAAAAGAGGAAATGAAGGAAATTAATTTTTGGCAGTAAAATTTATCATGAGCACTTAGGTATTTCTGGAAATGTTATTCCAAATTTCCCAAGTAGCAGAGGCCATGGTTCAATGAGGCAGTAAATCAGCTTTCAGGGCAATTAGCACTGGCCCAAAATGATTGCAACCATTTCACACAAAACAGTGAGCTGCTATTTTCAATCCCCCCGCTGTCTCATGTTCAGCGGACAGCGCGTTTTTGGATGTGTTAACACTATGACAGAAGACTGTGTGCTAGATCAGGCACTGCATGGCATCCTGGAACTGACATGGAGCCAGTGTGACGGAGACAAGCTGCACGGATGCTGGACCATGTGCTGAGGCCAATTCAATGGAAACGTGGCTGAGTGAGTAGGACTTCTCTGCTGCAGTGCTATCCATTCAGGGGACTGGCTGGCACAGAGAGCTGGTGGTAGGGATGTGCAGCCACAGTCTTCAGGGCCAAAAGCCTGACACTGGGAGGCATTGAAAGCTCTCTAAAGCCAGACATGCAGCCAGGTTCGGGTGACAGGGGGCGATGGGTTTTTCAGAATCCCCTTGGCCCCCAACTTTCATTAAAACAAATGGGTTGGGAGATGGAGGTCTTCTGAAAACCCCACTTGGAATCTTTAAAAATGCTCCTCTAAGTGCCCAATTCTCATCCAAGTCTGCAAGAACCATGTTTTGTCTTAGTCACCTCCACAGGCTCAAGCATCTCTGTACCCTGTAGCCATGCATGCCTGGGTTGTCCTCTTCTTGGGATGCCTTTGGCTTGCAGCCTGGAAGGCATTGCCAAAAATACATCTGGTTTTTCCAATTCAGAAGAGCTCTGAACTGTCCACTAAGCACCTCCCATGCAGATGGGGGACACAGCAAAGCCACAGTGGCAGCAGTGCCTGAAAGCCACTGTTCCTTGGCCAGCAGCCAGGGTTGAGCAGGCAGGAAAGCCCTTGTTTGCAGAGGCTGCAGCCATGCCCTGAAAGCAGAGGTGACCTTCTGGTCACTCACACATGGAATGGAGTACATCTTTAGTACCAAGTGGTCAGCTTCAAGATTTCCATCAGCAATCCATGGTTCTTAGAAACCAGAGCTGTATTTTTCGGGGTGCTGTGCAAGTGGCAGTGCAAGCAAACACACCTGAAGGTAGAAGCTTGGATGCCATGAGAAAATCCAAGGATAGTATGGAACACAGAGAAAGCATCTCTTTTTGAAGAATTTCTTATCACGAAGCTGGAAAGTTTCACACTTGCACAAGCCAAAGATCATTAAAGGAATATGTGAGGGCAAGAAGAGAAAGCTTCTCCTAAATTGCTCTGGGAAGTGAGCCTGGGTCTATAAGAGCCATTGCTAGTGCTATGTCAGTGTGACAGCAATGCAAGGTCAAATGAGGTCAGCCCTAATGGCATTAGACTGGGAGGATGCCTGGGGAGCCAACGTGAAAGGTGCATTCAGAGTTACTAATGCCAACATCAGGGTCAGCTGCTAACAGCCAGGTGCTGATTCTAAGAGCTCCCCTTCTCTGAGCAGACTGTAAGCATACATATGTTTTAAACAGCAAGGAAATGAATGGCCATGCTGAGGATGAAGTGCTCCTAATGTCTGACACCAGGCAAGCTGACTTTGCCTCTGCCAAAGCCAGCTGCTTCCGAGGGCTCCTCTTCTTTCCCAGCACGTTCCCCTCAGCCTTTCTCCTATCTTTTCTCCTCCCTTCTCTCCCTGTGAAGAAGCCATCCAAAACTAAGATCCTGCTCTGGCATGGAGCAGGGAACAAGTGTTGAAATCCTGCTCCTTGTTTCTTTTCTGTGAAATGTAATTCCTGTTCACTGGTTGCCTTATTCTCAGTACATCCCTTCAGGACCTGTTGACCCTTTCCCCATTCTTAGCTCTGCACAGCTGCACAGAGATATCCCTAAAGGCATGGAAGTAGATGTCTTTGCCAAAACAGCCTCCTCTGGATCTGGGGCAGGCCCCAAATGCTCCTTCCTGGTGCCTATGTTGGAGCAGCTCCAGCTGGCTGGTATGAGGCCTGCTCAGCCTGCTTGCACCCACCACCATGGTTTGGAGATGATCCACGTGAGTGCCCAGGCATTTGGTGAAACCCTTTAACTGAAGAAATGCTGTTCTGCTATTCTGGGTCTCTCAGCTTCTTCCACATCCCTATTGCTCCAACCTCCTGGTCATTTCTGAGGAGGACATACCCTTCAGGACTTTCTTTTGTACTCTGTGACAGGCTTTTAGCATCATTCTTTCTTTGATAAGCTATTTAGTCTTTCTTTTTTTCCTTTAAGTTTTGTCCATAACAAAAATGATTTGCCATTGGAAATGTGTTCTTGCCTGTTTTTTGTGTTTTTTTTTACCCCACATTTCCTGCCTCTTGCAATCTTTATATTTCATTTCTGCTAGGCTGCCCAATAATATGTTTCTGCTGTTGCACTGGCCTCTTCATTCAGATTGATGTTCAAAAGTTTTGCTGTGAGAAAGAGATTATTTTCTAAACCAGGTTAGATAGGCAAGGAAAATCTGCACAGTAAGCAGAATTTAGACCAGCAGAAGGATACAGCTTATTTCACTCAGAGAAGACAATAAGATAAATCTTCCAAATCACCCTCTTCCACATACAAGCTTAGCTCCTTTAGAAGCTGTTGCTGGCATAAATCAGGCAGTTTAGCTGCTGCGAGGGCCCTGCGGAGTAGACAAGTGCTCCTTAGTGAAGCCACCTGAAGTGCTGGTGGTTTGACTCCATTGCAGCACGTCAATCAGCTAAGGTCGCATTATTCGTGCAGCATTTTGGCAGGTTCATGCAGATGCCCAAGGGAGCGATGCTCTGAAGCCAGCCTTTTTGCATTTGTAATGTCTGTGGCCTGAGTGCCTTGCTGCGGTCATTGTGTGTGTTACTGCTTCATTCCAGACTCTCTATGCTCCCTGGTCTTCTTCACATGTAAGGTGGGAGTGGACTTGACGATCCCTGGAGGGCTTTTGCTTGAATGCAGCAGATCATCCCATCCCCTCCTCAGCAAGACACCCAAGCCAGTTTTAGGCTCCATTTCTATTCAGCAAAACATTTGGCTGTGAGTTTGGTATTAAACTCGTGCTCAAATCCACTGGCTTTTTGTCAGATTGAAGTCCACAGTGTGTTACTGAATGCAAAGGGAGCCAATTACAAGGAGGGGGAGCTTTGATGAGCTGAGTTCAGGCTGAAGAGCATCCAGCCTATCCCAGGCCTCTCCTCTCCATCAGCTGCTGAGTGTGTGAAGCATGGCAGGCTGTTGTGGCTGCTTTTCCATAATGGGTTTCACACAGGCTCAAAAAGGTAAAAACTGAAGTAGGAAGTCACTGCTGAGGAGGTGACAGCTTTGCTTGTGTGGTCTTCAGGAGCAGCTCAGGCAGGGTACTGCATGCCTATTGGTCTCTGTGAAGGGAGAAAAAGGGGCAAAAGTGATCCTTCCCTCCCTGTTAACTATTCCTCCTAGAAATTGATAACCTGAGTGTGATTTTAAAAGTGCACTATCTTCACAAAGTGCCATGATTCTAACAGATCATGTCCTCTAAGACAGGAGGTGACATTATATTCATGAAATGCTTCACACAACCCTATCTTGTGCTCAGGAGCTTGCCAAAAGACAGACGATCCCTTGCAGAACTGCATTTCTGTCACTGCAGCTAAGATGAACATAACCTGGTGTCATGGGAAAATGATTTTGTACCTGTCTCTAAACCAGACCTCAGAAAAAGCATGAAAACATCTGACGAGCTGAGCAAACTGCAGTAGGCGGAACGGGGCCTGCAGGAGTTGAGCAGGCTACAGGAGAAGAGATGAAGCCTGCAGGTGCTTATTTGCTCAGAGAAAGGGAATGCAGGTGTTGTGAAGGTCCTGCTAATGGGACTCAACCAGTTATAACAGGATGCTGTATTACTCAACTCTTCTGTAAGCAGTAATGAAGACCTGAGCAAAGGCTGGGTGCTGTACAATGACTGATGCTGACAATCTCCAGATGCTGGAAAAGAGCCCAACTCTACGAGCACCAACCAAGACACATTCTTTGCACCTCTCCTTAGTCTTTAAAGTGAGAATCATAACAGTCAGTAGCCTCCCAGAAAGATGGCACTGGCTATGTTTAGACAGTGTTCTATGAAGAAAGTCTGAGCATGCTTGGGGAAGCTCTATTCAATTGCTTATGGACTTAAATTTAGCAAGTGTTATTTTTCTAGTTCCCATTGCATCCACTGGCCTGAGTAGTCTGCCCTGCTCTGACATGCTCTGGCAACATGGGACTGATCTTTGACTTGTGAGGGTGCAAACCAGAAGCCTCTCATTTACTCAAATGCAATTGCTGGCCCGTTGTAAGCAAGAGGATACCCTCTGCAGACCATTGTGATTTGCAGAGAAAAAACATAGAGCTTAGTCATCAAAAACCAGGGTTAGTCATCACGAGCAATATATCTTCCTCTGAAAACATAAAAGGGAATAAAAGTTTGGTAAGGTTTACAGGGCATTACAAAAACACTGCTATCACAATTGCTGGCATTAATCCTCATTAGGTAGCCTTCCTTCCCCGTGGGATGCAGAGACGTCGCCAAATGCTTTAGCTCTGGTGCCCATAAAAGGTTTCTGCTGTAACTGTCTCGTTATCAGACCATCAATGTCCTGACACTTCCTAGTGATTAATCCTGTGTTGAAATGAAATTAAGTTTCCATATATTTGGCAGAATGACCCCAGGACTTCCTATTTGGGGAATACAAAGAATAAGGCCTCTACAGCCTACAGGAAGCCAGAGTCTCTGATTTCCTGCAGAGGCAGAACAAGAACAAACAGGGAACACATATTTCACAGTGGCAGTCGAAAGCTCACGTAAGAGCCCTGGTGGCCCCCATGATGAAAACAATTAGAAAGGGGAACATCCCTGGTCCCAAAATTCTTTGTGGGTGTTTTGTTACGTGCACAATATGCCATTAGAAAATGGATGTAAGTCAAGTTAATGCCTTTTCCAGGTGACTATTAAACTTTTCCTTCGCTTATGTTTTACGGTTTACATCAGCAAGATTGTACTTGTAAAGTAAGGGAGGTTTAGGTTGTTATTTGCTATGCTAGACTCTCTAAATCCCTTTGCGCTTAGGAAAACACAGTGACATTTTCTTTGATGACTTTGTTTAAATGAGCCAGGCCAGAGTCAGGCTGATGTAAACTCCAGTGAAAGGGGCAAGAGGAGGTGGTAAGGCTGCAAATTCTATCCATAGCCCAGCACTGGTTTAGAATGAAAAGCGTGCAGGGAAGTAGAGGCACCATCCAGTCTTCTGGGGCCTTGCAGCACCAGCCCTGAAGAGAAAGGTACTGCTGTGTCTACGGTGCAATTTAGTGGCTCTAACCCACAGAAGGTAATGCTTCAAAATGTTTCCGAAATGCTGGCTTGCACTCATGGGCATAATCAGCTTAAAATTTGACCTCTGTTCTGAATAATACTTCTACATGAATACTATAAATGAATACTTTTACTTGTATGCTTGCATGTGTTTATGTGTAGATTGTGTCTGAAAGTAATGCTTCTAATTTATTTCCACAGAAACTACAAGAGATACAGAGATTACAGTAATGCTATTTGAAGAGAAAATTCTCAACTACAAAACACTTTTTTCAACATAGTCACCACCACGAGCGATGCATTTTGTCAGCAATGAACAAGAGCCTGCATGCCATAAAATCTACATGGTCATCCAGAAATTGACTTGCCTTTCACACTGCTGTCACCACCGCTGAAATGCATCTACCACCACCTCACTGTGCTCACATCCACTGGTTGGTATCCATAAACGTTCAGCAAGCACTGATGTATGTCAGCGGGTGCCATCTTTTCTGCATGGAGGAATTCAGTGACATGTTTTTGCTTCATAAGCACTTCCATGTCAGATGCCACTGTGTCAAAGTGCCCCTCTGCTGCCATCTGTCACACGGCAACAAAATGTAAGACGTGTATTGGTGGGAAGGTTCAACCTCCACTGCCATACTACCAGCATATGCTTCTGATGTCATGGGCCAACAAAATAAAATAGGAGACACTACTTTCAGAGCAGCCCTCAGATAAGTGTGTGTGTATTCGTAGACAGAGATAAACCTGTTCTGGTTGCCCGTGACATCCTTGGAATTACCTTGGTTATTCTAGTGTATTTACTTAGCGTGTTGACAGTGCTTTGTCAGGTGGCTTTCCTGTTTTCAGCATGGCCACTTTTGCCAGTGTCTCTGACTGTTTTTGCTGGTTCTTCTCATAAGAAATTGTCTTCTTTCTATCCTGCACAGGTACCATGTTACCATAACTATGACTAAGAATGTCTTGTTTCCTGCTGTTTTCTATCTGTGCAGTCCCTTTCAGTGCTTCCTAGCTCAAGCTGGAGTGAATGATGGGAGACCCACATGCTGTGCGGCATTAGGCTTGGTGTTCTTCCATGGAGAAAGGTTAAGACTTCTCTCCTGCAAGCAGAAACGTGTCTAGTGTGGCTCTCTGGAAAGGTGCTTGTCTCTGACCATGCCTTTGTAAGGGGAATTGGTGTTGAAGCTCCAGACCTGAAAGAAGACTCAATGTTTCCCACCATGACATTTTTCTGAAAAGGCATCTAACATTTTCCTTGAGCTATTAACTGAGACATTAGCCTTGCAATGGTTGTTTCTATAGCCTGAAAGCATCAAATGCATAAGGAACACAGGATGTGGCTCACAGGTC
Organism: Tragopan temminckii; assembly: GCA_028571105.1. Classification (NCBI taxonomy): domain Eukaryota; kingdom Metazoa; phylum Chordata; class Aves; order Galliformes; family Phasianidae; genus Tragopan; species Tragopan temminckii. The sequence continues at coordinate 11,469 of JAOWBP010082064.1, forward strand.
CTTACCATGAAATATGTGACATATGTGAAATAAAGAAAATCACATTATATCAAATATATCCCAAGAGAAATACAGAGGCGGTGTCTGGGTGAACTCAGGACAAGTTGATGCCACAAAATGCATCTGGGGACACAGCAGGAAGCAAGATCACTCACCGTGAGCAACTAGATCCAAAAGACTCTTGTGCTATACTTCTGCATCTGTGGGGAATTGGCCAATGCTACCTCTTCACTTGTTCTCTGCTCTGAGCTTTATGAGGCACTGTGTGTCCCTGAGTCTGCCAGGTGGGAGCTGGCTGAATCTCTCCCAGTTATTCTGGTGTTAGTAATGTACAGACAAATCTGCGCAGTGCTGCCAGGTCTCAGGATTCTGTAAGCCCTGCATTATTTGATTTTTGTGCCGTTGTCTTCTGCTCCTGGATTAATGCAATGGAATTCCTGTTTACACTAGCAAATAAGAGAGTTTAAAAAAAAAGAAAAAAAAAAGCACTCCACGTGTCTGGTATACTTCTTAGAAAGGAGATCCAGCACCTGCTGACACAGAACTGTGTCCCAGCTGTTAGCACTGGGCTGCGACACGTTGAACTCTGAAAGCCACCATTCCATCACTGCACAGTGGATATTGCTGTAAATAACCCCTGTTTGAGAAAGCAGACTATAAAGTGACCACCGTTTTCTCTCACTACAGACAACCCCTGTCCATGCATTATCTCATCATCCTTTTCTCTTACAATAACTGAGCTGCCTTGCTGACAGCTGCTGGTGGTTTTCCACTCTTCCAGGGGAAAGCCTTCATGGAGGCTGCTCAGCGATCTTCCCAGGGTGAAGACACCAGGGATGTACTGCAGGATCATTCCTTGGAACACATGGGGTGCTGCCTGGAAGTGGACAGGCTCCTAGAGCAGATGTGCTGTGTGTGAGAGCTGCGGCTGCATGTCACCTCCATATCCACTTCCATAGTTTTCAGCAAGGAATAGCCTGTGCCCACCAGCCTGGGCTAGGACTCTCCCAGTGTGCACTTTCAGTGCAGGTTCCTGTATTACATAGTCAAATCCCACCTCCTGTATGGGATGTACCTGGGACACATCTTTTCTCATATGTTTTTGCTGTCTGGCCATTGGCAGCAGCAGAGGCTTGCTCCAACACATACATGAGTAAGCACTGCAGATGTCCTCCATTAGCAAAACTTTTGGGCAGCCTCATGGACAAGCACACCACCCCGGATACCCTGAACAAGGTACTCTTCCTTCCACAGCCTCAGAGTAATCCTTATCACAGCAACATTTCATTTTTGTTAAAGGGAGTGCTAACTCTTGTTGAGATGCCTTGATCTAAAGCCAGTGATTCCTTAAGGAAAAGGTCACAGGATGGCAAAGGTTGATATAATTGAACTCAGATTATCTTGTTAAGAACATTTCTACTTTTATCTTTTTATTTCCTCCCAAAACACACCATTGTGAGTGAATCAGAAACTTAAGGCAGATCTGGAGATCACAGAATCATAATATCCTGAGCTGGAAAGGACCCACAATGATCACGGAGTCCAATTCCAGGCTCTGCATAGCACCACCCAACATCAAACCCTATGTCTGAGAGCAATGGCCAAACTTCTCCTGAGCTCTGGCACTGGGGGCCGTGCCCACAACCCTGCACAGCCTGTTCCATGCCCACCACCCTCTGGTGCAGAACCGTTCTCTAACCCCAGCTGCCCCTCCCCTGACACAGCTCCATGCTGTTTGCACTGCCAATCGTACCAGTCAAAAACTGTTCCTCCTGTGAGCACACCAGTTATTAGCATGTCCTCTACAGTCTGTCTCACTGGTACCAGGCTCTCTCTGCTGGGTCTGCATGTGATGAGAAGCAGTAGCTACCTGTGGCATCACTGTGGCTGACACTATTTGCTTTTGTAAGCTGTAAGGTAGTAAAGGCATCTCAAGGTGCTTAGCAACTGGAAGTGAGAGTAAAGCTGTGTGTTGCTTTGGTAAAATCCAGGCATCTGAGCTCTGCTTCTTTACTTCTGCATGGGACACCTCCGTGGAAGTCATTATAACCAATATATAGTGGGCACTGCAGATGGAAAATGCTGGTGTTTTTTTAGTGGTATAACTCTACTGAGATAATCACTATCTAAGAGTTTCACCAAAATCTTTGTGTTACAAAGGTGTGAGTGAACAAAGAACCTGCCCAATATCTTAGAAATGATAAAGTTTTCCTGATGAAGCATATGAAGCGCCAAGCAATTGCTCTCTTCATTTACACCTCTTTTATCCCAATATAACTCCATTAATTTGACAATTACGGGAGGAGTGTGGATCTCCTGGGAGGAATTTCACCTTTATGGTTCTTGAAATTGATGACATGTATACCTTTCTTGTAGTGCAGCTATGATTGTTCAACAAAAATAAGTTCTATACAGAGCAGATGAAACCGCACCTACCAGGGTCATTAAGAAGCAACAAGATTGTTTGCATAGTTTCAGAGACTGTTAAGAGTTGGAAATCCATAAATTAGTGATTAGATCCTTTGAGGAAAGAGAGTGTTCAAATTTCTTAGCCAGTCTCGAGCCTGAGTGAGGATGGTGGTAACAAGAAACTTCTGCAGGGTATCTCCCGTCAAGCCCCTGCTTGATGGCAGAGATCAGCTCAGAGGAAGGCCTGATCCTGACTTCTTATCCCCTCCCCTTTGCAACTGCCTTCAAGAGACATTTTAGCTTTCTTCCTCATCCCCCTCAGTCAGTCCCTCTTATTTATACTGTGGGACCATATCTCTTAGATCAATCTTCACGTCCCTTGGGTCTGAAGAGAAGCTGGGATTTTCTGATTAGCTTGAATTACAGTGGATGATTTTAAAACTTTCATCCTAGAAGAATGTGTTCCGGGAGCAAAAGAGATTGCTGGATCTTGTGTGAGGTTTCACGTACTTTATACAATGCCCGAATCAAGTAAAACATGTTGAAGTTTGAATAGGGAAGCTTCTGGTCTGCTCTGTAGGTTTGGCTAATTGAGAGCCTTTCTGTGCTTCAAAGTTTTTCTAAGATGTCAAACACTTTAAGTTTCGCTGTTTGAATTTGTGACAGCAGAGAGTTAAAGCTTTGCTTACAAGTCTCTCACTTGGAAATACACACAAAGCTGTTCAATGTTAATTCCCAAGTTTGCTTTAAGGTTTCTGGGTAAGCATTTTATCTCCTCCCAATCTCTGCAAAAGGTCTCCAGGTCTTTATGTGTCTTTCTTTCACAGCAGAGTTTGTCTAGACTTGGTGGGGATCGTGCTGACTTTGCCATCAAATCTGTAGGAAGAAAAAATACTTTCCAGGTGTGTGCTGGCTTCTCAGGATGATGGCTAACAGAGGGGTAAAGATTAAAATACAGTAGCAGCACTGATATGAGTTATGGGTTTGGGGATGAATTCTGACAGAACATTCAGAGAGAATATTAGGAGAGGTGCACCACATTCAAATTGAAAAAAGAATCCAAGACTGTGATCTGAGTTAGACGACAGTGTCTTGGCTAGGTTTACTGAAATTTTCACAGAGAAGATCTGCGGTCCTTATTTGTTACTGGGGAGAAGACACTAAAACTCCAAAAGAAAGATGTTTCTTGGGGAGATCTGAGCAAGCTCACTCCTCTACACCATCTAAAGGGTTAATTGGGATATCATAGGCCTCTAAGACCCACAGCTTGCCCCACAGGGCTGTAGAAAGGCAGTTAGGTTTCCTTCCCGCTTTATGGAAAGAGATTGCAGGAAACCACTTGGCCATTCCCAGTTGTGTCATTCACTCCACCAAGAGGCTATGGGACTGAAATCCAGCACCTTGCAGGAAGCCTTCTTGAAGTAGTCCCCAGCAGCTCTGCCAGCTCCTCCTCTTTGCCCTGACCACATGCCAACACGTGGCCTTTAGCTCATGTGGCTGCCACTCACCCATGCGTGGAGAAGGAGCTGCCCCATCCCTGCAACCCACTGTGATTGCCACAGCACAGGGTTTCCGCCAGACAGGCCACACATCTGCTGCTGGAGGCTGTGGTTCAAGGCTTTGTGGTGGCTGAGAGCTCAGCCTCATGCAGCAGACCCCAGACCTCACCAAGCCGTGACCCCGGTCCCATTTGTGGCTTACAAATCACTAGCAGCTGCTGAGGAGGTATAAGTGGATTTGCATGTCTCCTTTGAGACATATTTGCCCCAAGGCACTCACTTGGATGGGTCAGAGATCCAGGCTGTGACCTAGCATCTCCCGCTGACTGACTGGAGGCATCAGCTGCTGTTCCACCACATGAGAGGACATTCCCCATCATGTTTTGATCATATACCCCAGAGGCACTTCAGGCAAAAAGAAGAGACAGAACCAGGGACCACATCAGCCGGTGAGTCACACAGGGGATATTCATAACGGTTCAGCCCCTTCACTTAAACATCCTGTCTGAGGAGCATCTTTAGTCCTTTACAAAGCGCTTATCCCATGGTAAGCTTAGCCTTCTCATTCAGGATCTTCTAGCTAAAAGAAGTTTTCCAAGAAACAGAATTATTTCCACAAAAATATTTCTGGAAGCCTGGCCCAGGAGTGAGAAGCCACTTTCAAAGATGTGGGAAAGTGAATGGGTTGTCCGTAAATGTAGACCATTTATAGTCTAGTAATAGTTCTTAAGATATTTGAATGGCATTTCAAGGCTAGAGCTGAGGATTTTGTTAGGATGTAGAACATTCCTCTTCTGTTTGCCTTTTTATTTAACTAATCACTGAATGAGATATTAAGGTCTTGTCTCGTCTGGAAAAAAATGTGCAGTAGAGTGTTTTATATCAGAGTAGCAAAGCAGGCAGCTTCAAGCAGACGCTACTACGTGACATTAGAGTCTCACATTGATTTCAATTATGTCTCTTGGGATTAGCTCACATTTAAAATGAAATCTAAAAGGTCATATTTTATACTGGAATAAGGGTATTTAGATAGGGAAGAGAGCATGGTGTAACTGCACAGTATACCTGGCTTCTAATGCTATACGTAACCACAGAGCTTGTTACATGCAACTGCTAATACTTTCCTTTGTGTACAAGGTCTTAAAGTTTGCATGAAGGAGTGATTCCAGATCTAAATTTTTGCTCCATCTGCAGGCTTGAGGCTTTCTCATACATATAAGGGTTGGGGCCATCATCTGGAGTAAGCTGATGCCACTCTATTGATTTCAGAAAAGCTAAACCAATTTACAACAGATGAGAATCTGCTCCAGATTTCCCAGCTGCCCTATCAGAAATCTTCTCAGAGCATTGACTGAGGGGAAAAAAAAAAAGTCTCAGCCTGATATCAAGGAACATAATAGACCTTTAATTTAATTGACTTAATTTTATTGGCAGCTATTGTATGATGAAATGAAAACAGATGATCTGGACGAATAAGAAAAGGTTAGATGGGAGTAACCCATTAGTAAATATCAGGGCATCATCCTATTGTCCTCATTTAATAAAGAAACGGGTCAGTAAGTATAATCATAAACATTTTTACATTTTAGAGAAGATTTATTTGACATCATTACTAGCAGAGAGATAGATTCTTGGAAGAGCAAATGATGAAAACAGTCTAGCAGACAAGAAGCTAGCTCCTTTATCTGGCATAAAATGGCACATCTCTTCAGATTGACCTGTTTAATTTTGCCTTTTATAGCAGTTCAGCTATTAGTTTGGATTGCTGTGGGATATTTGGTATTTTTTTAACATTCATTTGACAATTTTTCTTCACTTGCAGCTTCTCTTGCCTGTTCTGAGCAATATCTGCATAGATCTAACTTGATACACATTATACCTGAGAAAGATAGTCTAGGAAAGGGAACTGAGTTTCTTTTCAAGGGCTTGATCTTGGGTAGAGCTTCAGGTTTGTGATCATTTAGCATACAATTGAATCAGTGCGCAGGACAACAGGACAACACAGGATACAGTTCAGCTTAATCACCAGCGTGGTCACATCTTGACCTGCTAGCAATCATGGTGGCTGCCAAGATCTCCATGGGCACATCATTCCACCATGTCATTGTGGTCATCATCCTTCTTCATCCCTAGGTCTCCCACCTCCCTCCCAGCCCAGGCCAAGTTGGGCACTGCCAAGTTCTGCTGATCCAGCAGATCATTCCTGATAGCTCCTGACTGCTGACAGGGCCTGGCTGAACACAATGTGAGGCAGGTGTGTCTCTGACGACCACTTGGAAGGCCATGAAGGTGAGCAATGTGGCTGTACCTGGGGCACTGTGAAGTGGGCCAACAAAGCAGGCTACCTGAAGTTATCCAGATCCAGGAGAGCTGTGAGGGTGTGCACTGCATTGGAAATCTGACTACCAACCACTCAAGAAGCAGCTTCTCCCCACGTCTGCTCAGTGGTGTGCCATGTGCCAAATGATCCAACCTCACATGCTGAAAAACCAAGCTTTCAGCTGTCTGTGTCTCACTGGAAGTCTGTCCAAACAGCATTTAAGAACATCACTGAAATCTCATCCAAGGACAAGAGTACCCTGAGGGAGAGAACAAATATCACACACTGTAAAAGAGAGAAAATTCAGATCAGATGCAGGGAAACTAGGAGTGATTCCTTACTTAATTCATGGCCGGTATGACTGGCCAGTGGTGAATGCCATTTGTGCAGGAGCAGAGAAAGCATTAAAAAGAAGGCTGTCCAGACCAACCTTGAAAAAGCCTTTTCTGAATCTTTACCTGCAAACAAATAATTCTGTAACAGTGTAGATGGATTAAAATCTTAGTTTTCTTTACTTAAGCTGAACTCAGTGAGAGATAAGTGTTGTGTGAGTGCAGACACTTTTTTGTCTTCACGGCTTCTGGGGTTTGGCTTAGCCCTGCAGGAGCAAGGCCTGCAGGCTAGGCCATCCTGCAACAATGGGAATGGTCGCCCCAGCCTGGAGCTGGGGAAAGCCAGTGTCATACAAGCCCCGTCACCCTGCCTTTCCAGCACAGAGTGCCACTGAGCCCCAGAGGGGATCCCCATCAGGATTTACTAGGAAGGGTTGCCCTCCTGTCAACAGCATCCTTGTCCCTGCTGCAACACCCCTATGGGCCTGCCACAGAGGAGCACTGAGGCTGGGGGCATTTCTGCACTGATTTTTTCCTCCCCCTTCTCTCCCCAGCTCCATTGAATTGCGCAAATCCTGCTCTGTGCTTTAAGGCACCATACCCAACTGAGCCAGAAAGACACGTCTGCTACTGATAATCCAGAGCATTGCCAACACAGTTATGCGGTGACTCCATGCTTGACCACTACGGAGCTGATGACGCAGCAGCAACTTGTTTTTCCAGTGCTCCTGCCCTTTCTCCTAGTGTTCTCCCCTTGGGCCTGAGGAGGCTATAAGGCTCTGCTCACAGAGATCACACTGGAAAAAAAGCAGTGAAAGGGGGCAATAATGGCTCTTCGGTGAGAGATACTGGTGGCTCCTCTACTTTCAGTGCATAAAGGCATTTATTGGAACATCCTGCTCAGGGAGATGGTAGAGTCAGCATCCCTGCAGGTGTTCAGGAAATGTGGGGATGCAGCACTGAGGGAGATGATTAGTGGGCATGGTAGTGATGGGTAGACTGTTGGACTTGGTGATCTCAGTGGTCTTTCCAACCTTAACAATTCTATGATTGTGGTCCTCTCCTCCTTGATGAGTGGGATTTTGGAAGACAAAGTTGCATAATGCTTTAGTGGCTCCTGAATATCATATTCCTGCAGAGGGGAGTCCTAAGTACTGTAGAATACACCGGCTGCTTAAGAACCAGGTGTCAGAGTTAGTTGGAGCACGTTGGAACACATCCCTTTTTCTCAGTGCAATAACTACCTCTGGGATGGATAGTTCAAAACTAGGTATTTCCACCAGAAAAGCCAAATACCTTCTCCAAAGAAAAGTTGAAAGCCAAACTTTCCAATTATTTTATTTAATAATAATAAATAAAAAGAAATAAAAAAAAGAGAGAGAGAGATGAAGAAATGAATATTTTCCTGGGAAACCTTTCCTTGATGAAATTTTTCATTATGGTCCATAAGAGAACGTCTTGTAGCTGACTTCCCCATTTCAATTAGGGCTGAAGCTGGAGCCAGTGGTGCAGAACTAGCCCACTTGCTGGGGTCCCTGAGGAGGCTCTCCTGGGGTGGGAGGCTGAGCACCATGACCCATATTGGGCACAGGGTAAGCTCCGCAGAGGAGGGCTGTTCCCTGCAGCGCAATGTGAGATGGAAGAAAAAGCAGCTTGTATCTTAACATGTTTGGCCTGGCAGGCATTTCAAAGGCTTCTCCTCTGAATCAGGACTGCAGGCACTGCCTACATTTCCTTTTTGCAGAAATTGGCAGGTTGAGCTATGCTAAATTCCCTAATCCTGTTTATCTGCTGCCTCCTTCCCAAGAGGCACAAGGCTCCGGTGGACTCTTCGAGCTTTCCTTTATGCAGTTACTGGAATTATATTTGCCTGTTTGAAGGCCAAACCGAGGCAGGGTGAGGTGAAGGCAGTCTGGGGCCTTCGGCACTCCAGAATGTGGGATTTCAGTGAGCAATAAAGAAGGCAAATGTGATGGCCCTTTCCCCTTTTTTCTTTCCCGGAATAATAAACCCTACATGAAATGACTTGTGTCCAGGGCAGATGTTAGACATGTAAAAATAACCCATTGCCCAAGGCTTCCAGTAGCAAAATTATTACTTCAAAGGAGGAGCTGATCATGCTCTCTCTTGCCTTTTCCCTACTGCCCTGCTCCGATGGTGACATGCTGTCCTGATGAGAGAGGAAGAGGGCTGGCTATACTGGGCTGAGGATGGGGGCACAGAAGCTACCTCTTTTCTAGGCAAAAAACGTTGGTCTCAGAGCTGCTTGGTGTGGGGATGTGCTCTATGCTGTCCAGCAGCTGAACTGTGTATCCCCAAAGGGAAGAAGAAAATAAATCAAGTCTGTCCTTAACCTTTGCACAGGGAACTTCACTTCTGTGCTTTCCAGAGTCATGTGCCAGCCCTCAAAGTGGGTCTGGCACACACAGAGTGCTCAGAGAGAACGGGTGCCGAAAACTTAGCAAAGTTTGTGTGTATGGGTATCGGCTGGGCAGGGATCCTGGCTGGGTGTGATTCACCTTCCTTCCCCCTCAAGAGACATACTTTTGTGACCCTGTCACCAGACTGGCAGCAGCTCTGCAAAATACCGACTGTCTTCTGGGGCTAAATGGGGAGGCTACCTCAAGCACGTTTCTAAAATCAGCCTCTTTCTCTTATTTACGACATTATTTTGCGTAATGAGCGTTGCTCGTGAGCCTGTTCTCTGGAATGGCATACTGGAGGACCATATGTCATGGTTTAGACTGCCAGCACATCAACATTACAATCATTTGCAGACTGTTTTATATTTCTTTGATTTGAGAATCTGTGTAATTAGCTCCCCAGAACAGCCGGGAAGAGGAAATGCAGTCTGTTATTTAGGCAGAATTAACATCCTTGTTCTCCGTATTGTGATCCTTAGTTTCCTAGTGCTGCTGCCAGAGCAGTGAAGAGATCAGTGCTGAGATATTCGTTCCCTGATCCTGCCTTCCTTGCAAGACTATTCCTACTGCTTTTCAAGGCTCTCTCGAGGATCTGCAGATTGGTACAAGATGTGCTGGTTCTGTAACAAACAAATGCATACTGCAAGTTGCATTGAAAGATCTGTAGTCACCAGAAGTGGTTTCAGCAATGCGAAAACCCCCAAAACACTTATTCTCACCACTAGCACATTAGTTTACCACTGCTTACTGTGTTTTCCTCCAGCATCCCAGCAAGATCCAGCTAGAATTTCCTACCCTTTGTGTTTCAGACCTGGCAATAAATCTTTTCTGACCTGTTGTGGGAGAAGCCATCTATGGATATGCCAGTGGGGAAAATTTACATTATTTTAGTATGTTAACAACCCTCTTTAGGCTTCTTCTCTGTCAGCATTTGGCCTGCTACCAGGCGTGTGATTGTTGTGTTAAGCTTTCCGTTTCTATTCTGCTATTTTTCTGCAAGCTGATTGTTAACACTGGACAGCCAGAAAGCAGAAGGAGAGCACTCCTGTGAAATGGCTCCCGCTCATCTGGGTGTTGCACTTTGGGAGGCATTGAAGGGCCCTGCCCCACAGGGAAAGGGCAGGCAGGTGCGTGCAGATCCACCAGGAAGCTTGGTTAGGGGTCAGGGCAGTGCCCCAGTACGAGCTCTGACCTGACTGGAGGGCATAATTTGATATACATGCATACAGAAGGAGAGCTTGCTTTGTATCATTAAAAAGAGCGTGTCTCCCAAACACGTTATCAGCAAGAAAGTATGTCCAGTACTCAGTTGGCCTCAATGTGTAAGACATAAGATTGGGCAGAGATCTTCCTCATGATGGAACACCTCTCTCTGCCTCTTTCTTCCTCACCCTTGCACTGGCATGAGAACCTGAGCTGTCACTTGATAAATAGAAAGTTTAAGTTGGCCAAAAGATGGTGGCCAGCAGGGAGAGGGAGAGGATTGTCCGCCTCTGTTCTGCCCTCATGAGGCCCCATCTGGAGTACTGCATCCAGGCTGGGGGCAGTCAGCACAAGAAGGAGTGGAGCTGTTGGAGCGAGTCCGGGAGACTGATCATGCCAAAGGTGATCAGAGGGCTGGAGCACCTCTCCTATGGAGACAGGTTGAGGCAGCTGGGCTTGTTCAGCCTGGAGAAGAGAAGGCTGCAGGGAGACCTCATTGTGACCTTCCAGTACTTGGAGGGAGTTTACAAACGAGACGGAGATTGACTTTTTATATGTGGGCAGATAACGGTAGGACAAGAGAGAACAGGAACACAGAGAGTGCTCTGTTTCTGTAGGAAAACAGACAAGAAATCGTGTGAGGTGTAACCAGCTCCTGCTCTGCTCTGTCTGCTGGAACGTGTCCACACAGGGTCAGCCTGGCTGGGTTTTGGGAGCAGGCCTGCAGCTGACCCCCTGCCATGTTGCATTTTGGCCAGGGAGGTGCTATTTTTAAGATGCTTCTGTGGATTTAATATCATTTTGGCCCTGCTTCTGCTGACGTTGTGACAGAAGCACCAGGCCCTGGATGTCAGCTGGCTTCTCCTCTTCTCATGCTTGTCTTCTCTCTGCTGAAATTTGCCTCACTGACCTCAGGGCTGGGTGGTTTGCTATGTGCTCTTTGTGGCAAAACAAACTGCTTCTCCCTTTGGATATGTCCAGCTCTCTTTCTCACCTCCACATTGCCTGCTCTGGCTCACAATTTTGAGGTGTTTCACACTGCCTTCAAGATACTTTTCTGTTACTGCTGGTTGCCTGATCCAATTCTACTTCTGCAGGTTTGGGGATCCCAGGGCAGTCATTTCTACTACTCCTGTGATTCCATCCATCTGCCACCATCCTGGTTTCAGCTCACCTCTTCTCCATTTTGCTACCACTTGACCTCACAAAAGATTTGGTTGTCTATAGTGATAGGATCAGTTGAGATTTGACTCCTAATGGGGCTGGGAGAAAGAATTTGACCCCAAGTTAGTCAGGAATGTGATTGATCAGTGTAACAGGAGTTGCTTGCTCTGACCCAAAAGATGGCATCGTGTTTGGAGACTGGGTGGAAGGCAGGAAGGCCTTGTCATCTGTTAATTTGCTCCATCAGTATCTGCTTGGAAGTTTGCAAGGTTTTGATAAGATTTTATGAACTGGGCAGCCATTAATGCCTATCCCTCAAAGGTTCTACTAAGATATTTGCAAAGTTGTTGTGATTCTGTGAATATATAGGTGAAGGAATTGATATTTTACCAAGAATATAAGACCAACTCCAGCATGTTGCAAAGTACTTGCAAATTAATACAGAAAATAGATATTTGTGTTCCTTAGGGAGCACATTTGTTTCCAGGGCTTTTCCAAGGGTGATACACTTTATAATCTGTTGGTTAGCTTGACCTGTCAAGAAAAGAAGGCTGCGAGCACAGACCCGATAACAGCTCTCTAGTAAGAGTTGTTTTGTAAAAAGGCCCCTTTGAGTTAGCAGCAGAATTGCTTTCTCTTCCTTTGACATCTGCTGGAGTAAGCCTGTGACTTTCTGCAGTCATTTTTATCTCTCTGAACCTAGAAAGCGTAACTGGACAACCTAATTAAACCTTGTCTCATCTCCATCTAACTGAATGGTCAACAAACAGGACTTTCTCAGTGTAAGTGTTCCTTGAGTTTACATGCTTTACAGCACAGCTTCTCTTCCTGTGCGGAAGGGTTTTCCCCAGCTACTTTGTGGTGCACTTTTTGGAAGAAATTCATCCCCTCCTTCTAGTTTATTTGTGTCAACCATAAGATCTCTCTGAGCCTCTTCTCTCAGGAAACATGCATTCCAGAAGAGATCTTTTCAGACAGCACAGCATCTCCAGGATCTGGCACCTGAAGTAAAGTGCTTGTTCTGTGATATCCAGTCTTGCATATTTAGATTTCCCTCCTTGCTGTAACCACTAGCTCAATCTGGTGCCTGCTTGAGAAGGATTTCCATTTCTATTATAACCAAACTAGAAAACATCACCAAGCCCGTGTATCCGACAGCATTTTTAAAATAGAATTAATGGGTACATGTCTAAGACTGGTCAAGACTGGAGCTAGGACCTGAGGAAATGGCCACAAGTTGCACCAGGAGAGATTTAGATTAGATGTATCAAAACTTTTTCACTCAAAGAGTGGTCAGACACTGGAATGGCCTGCCCAGGGAGGTGGTGAAGTCACCATCCCTGGTGGTATTCTAGAGGCATCTGGATGAGGTGCTACAAGATACGGTTTAGTAGCTTAGTGGGTAGTAATGATGATAAGAGGACGGTTGGACTAGATGATCTTGTAGGTCCTTTCCAACCTTGTGATTCTATGATTCTAGTTTGCTACACTGCAAGCAACGTAGACCAGATGCACATTTTGAAGTGGAGTTGAGTGAAAGACAGAAAGTGATGTACTGATAAAACACATGCATAGAATATGTACAGTGGGTGTCATGCCTGTGTTTTCAGGGGCTATCAAGGTGCCACCAAAAAAGTTTTTCTTAAAGTTGAAAATCACCAGAACACTATGTTTTCACAATATGATTATAATTATTTTCTTTCTGAGGCAATCTCATATGTTGGTTGTACCAGAATGTGAATATCCTAGCCCAGCCTGATTTTAGGTCAGAGGCAGAGTTATGAAGGATCTGGCTAACCATGGAACGTCTCATCATTTCTGGGTTTCAGTGAAGCAAAAGCATCTTGTCTTCTCCTGGTCTAGAGCTAGAACTTAGCAGCCCTGGTCCAGGAACAGGGACAGGGAAAAAATAAAAGGAAATGTGCAATGGAAGGGTGTTAAGAGAGCTGTGAGGGATGCTGAAACCACCAGGCTCAGCAGCAGATCATAGAATTACAGAATCACAGAATGGCTTAGGTTGGAAGGGACCTTAAAGGTCATCATATCTTTTCAAGGTGTTTTCACCATTGAAACCTTCCAAGGGAAGAAATGCAGACTGAAAAATCATTTTCACTTGTACATGACAGGATGCCAGCAAGTGGCAGCAGCTCCCTGCATGACAAAGAGGCTGTCCATATCTCACATCAACTGCCTGCTCAGCCATTTATCTGAAAACAGAGCAGCAACAACAACAACAAAAAGCCCAAATCACAAGCTTTTCTGATATTGCTGGAAAAACAGCCCAGGACTGACTGGAAGAGCCCTGCTCTGTTCCCCATGTGGAGAGGTCTAAGGAGAGTGAGCAGTGAGTTGGAAAGGACAAATGTGGATTTTAGGAAATGTGGAGTTTCATGTTTTGCAGGAGATCCCATCACTACTCTGGTTTCTCTTTGTCTTCAATCATCAAATGAAGCTTTTGTCTTTTGATAGGGCAAGGAGGAAAGTAATGTACAATAGCTGTTCTGACAGCTCAGCACACCCCAATTCAGTGGTTTAAAGCTTTCTTTGTTCTGAGTTGGTTCTTATAGTGCTAATGACCAGGTTGCCATAAATAGGCACTAAATAGGTCTGGATGCAGTAAAGGAAAGTGTAGGTCAACCTTAGCTCTTATGTTGTTCTTTAGATCTCTGTATCAAAGAACTTCATAAAGAAAGGGAAGGTGCCTTTTCAAATTCTGCTCCCTTTTAGATACAGAGGGGGAAACTGAGGCATTTGAGTCTGCAAGTCACACAGCAAGTTGCTCATCAGAGCATGATGGGGACAAGGACAGCCCTGGGCTCTGCCAAATGTCCTTGCTGCCCAACAGCAAAGCATCATCCAATGGGGCAAAACTAGCCCCCACTAAAACCATAGGTTAATGGATTTGTCTCATGAAGAGCTGGTGCCTGCAAGGGTACAGCCATTTGAACCAGCTAGAAAGGACACAAATGTGACTGGTTGTGTCTGTGGAGGCATTGCCAGACACTGCCACTGTGCCAGTTCCCGGGAGGAGTGCACAGGAGAAGTCCTGCAGGAGATGTCAGTGACCATTCTCCATCCACAGGCAGTTCACCTGGATCTGGCATTTGTGAAACACCCAGTGCTGGCCAGCCATACTCAGAGCATTGCGTTCCTCCTCTGTTTCTAAGAAATAAGCCCTGCTGCCTGCGCAGAGATTGCCAGCTGGGACACAGCTGCTGCAGGGGACTCAGGTGACATCTGCCCTGTGTGGTGGACAGCTGAGCCTGGGCAGGCATTCTTCAGAACACAGTAGACACAGTGCCATGTAGAGAAACCTACTCTGTCACTGCAGCAAGCTGGTATGGAGGGTATGATCTTTTTTGTCTGGCATGCTCCCATGTAATGTGACCTGGTGTCGATTCACGACCATGTGGTGTGGTGACAGTGCTTGCTGGGCTTTGAACTGTGCAGGAAGTTGCATCCCTCCCCCAGACCAAGAGACTGCCAGTAAACCACACAGGATGCCATCCAACTTGAACTATTCTTTATTTTATGTTTCGTTGGATGAAAGTATTTGACCTGAAGTCACTTTTCTCTTTGAAAAGGGAGCTTGTTTCTTAGGAAAGATTGATTGGATTCATGGCAATAAATCTGGTCTGAATTCCTGCAGTGTTTGGGGCTGCCCATCCTTCCCACTCAAACAGGGCCACTGCTGTGGTGGCCGGGCTACAGGTCTGAGCCATGCTCTGTGCTCCTATACTGTGTCTCAGCAGCAGCCCAGGCCATGAACACTGCTGGTTATGGCACAGCGCAGGCTGAGTGCCTGATGCCAAATGACTTACCACACACAGGTAAGCAGCTCTGTTCTTTAATACCTCAGATCAAGTCAGAGGTAATTCGGTGCGAAATTCCTGTATTAAGATGAAATCACTTATTTTCCAGTATCCCGCTTCACCCTAGTCTTGCTTATCCTGATTTGAGTCTATGCTAGCCTGTAGAGAGAGGGAAATACAAAGAGGTCAAAAAACAGTTTTGAATCTGCTGCTGCAGCAAGAATCATCTCCCTGGCTTCACATCCTCAGCAAGCTTCTTGCTACCAGTGCAGAACAGCAACGTTTCTTCCTCTTAATTCTCTTACCTGCGCTTTGGACTGTAACAAAAACCAGTTTGTTTGAGAGGTGATAGAGAAACAAGATGGACATGACAGTACCTTTGATAGAAGATTAAAGACGGGAATATCCAGAAAACAGAGAGAATAAGTCAAAATGCCTTCCAGAAAATTGAAGTCAAGAATTTAGGATTTGTGATTACTTTAGTCAAAGATAATAAATTCATGGGCCCGATAAAAAAAACACAAGAGGGAGGTGGACAAATAAAATAGCATGACTTCCAGAATCTAGATGCTCAAATAATAGGATTCAGCGATAGCACTGTGATCTGAAATAAATTAATGTCTTAGATAGTGAATTTCTACTATTTACATGTCTTACTTTCCTTTGTAAGCACAGCACTTGGGAAAGGAATTGTGTTTTGTTTTGTTTTTTTTTTAAATTTGTGCCTCTTGTCATTGTCTAAACTATATCTGCAGCTTTTTAGTTATTGGTAATAACACTGAGTCTGTCAGTAGCTTGTCTTGACTCTGGAATAGCAGGCTAGATTTGCAATGGTAGCATTTTGGAAAACCTTCCCTTGGACCTCCTGATGCAATTAGCTGTGGTATCAGTGAGAGATTCAGTCTGCACAAAGCATCACCTCCAGGTAAAGCTGCAATGGACAAGCAAACATTTGTGAGACAGCACAAACTTGTAAACCCTCCCACAAGATT